>WYDK02000080.1:4542773-4580205 GCA_009867345.2 Toxicodendron radicans
ATCGAAGCAGTAAGGAAACATGTGAAAAAGAACTATTCTTTTATTGATATTTCAAATATTTATTTACAAGACAAAGTACCCTGGAACCGACAACGCGATTGGTTCCTAGGGCATACACTAACAGCAGTGTGCCGATATGGCCATTTCCAGCCAGATCTCTGATCGAAAATGACCAGATTGAAGTAGATCTGGTTGAAAACGAAGCCTGGAAGTTTGGAATGTGTAAGGACAGTAAACCATATCGCTAGAGACAACTGGACTAGATTCACCACTGAGAATTTCACGCGACTCTGTGACCACCTTCTAAAATATCCTCTTAAGGTATGGGATGACAGGAAATTAAGCCCCTACCTGAAGACGAGAATTTTCTAAATATAGGCGGTAAAGTCATTGGAACTCATTCCTTGTTTTTTAATGATATGTTGACAACATAATTCACCTCCCATTATTTCGTTTGTTGAAACACTGGAAGAAGAACATCGGAAAAATAATTAGGTTTTTTATTTTGCCAAATGAATGTAGTAGGTTTGGGGTTGTGATCTTTTAATTTCTTGTATTTTTACCTCATTGGTTGAATTCAAGTGCGTAAATCTGTGTTAGATATGGGTGAATTCTGGGAAGATGATGATGTGGTTTATTGGCTTGTATTTTTACCTCATTTGCTTGAAATAATAATGGCATTTTTGTCCTAAAGTTTTATTAATCAAGGACAAAATTGTAACTTTAAATAAGATTACCAAATAATCTTAAAATATCATATGTTATGGAGGTAATCAGATTACCACCTAAATTTAATTATTGGTTATGTTAGATTATCGAAATCTTTTATTACTTGACAGCCAAACATGATAATGCAAGTAATACAAGATTACTTAACCTCAGTAACCAAATTTAACCCCCAACCAAATGCCCCCTTAGGGTTTTTGTTTTTATCATTCATGTTATAACTTTCAAAATTCTTTCATAACTGATCACACTTGTTCTCGTACATCTTACTACTCTTTGTTCTCTTCTACAACGACCAAAGCGAAGACTCTTGTTTTAGTGTCGATCTCCTCCATTACCTCAGTCTTTGACAGATAATGGTTTTCTCGCGAACTTTCAGCCAATGTTTTATAAACCGACTCGTTTTGAGACTCGGTCAAGTGACCGGGTCATGGGTCAACCGGTTCAACGATTTGGACTGGTGACATTATAAAAAAAATATTTTAAAAAATTGAAATAGTACTTAAAATTTTAGTATATTACAAAAATACCCTTACAAATTTAGAAATTAGTCCCTAAAATTTTAATATATTGTAAAAAGCCCCAAAAAATCTAAATTAGATCATGAAGTTTTGAAATATTGTAAAAATACCCCTAAAAATCAAAATTAGTCCCTATAAATTTGAAATATGACAGAAAACCCCTGGAGCCTGAACCGAACCGGATAGGCTGTCAGGTCCCGGTCTGAACGGTCCGATCCGGGTTTTAAAACAGTGCTCTCAGCTTGCTCAAGTCTGATGGTGCTAGAATAATCTTCCTTCTACTTTTCTTGAATGAGTAAGTGTTTTTGTACCCATTATGCAAAACTCAACGATCATATTGCCAAGGTCTTTCTAGCAGAAATGCATCCATTTGAACAACGTCACACCAGACCTTGTCTTCGTAGTTCTTCTCGATCGAAAATTGTACGAGACATCTCTCGCTAACTCGCATTTCGTTGCCTTTCCTAAACCACGATAGCTTGTAGGGCCTTGGGTGTTCCTTGGTCTGCAAACTCAACTTGTCAACCATAGTTGATGCGATCATGTTCTCGCAACTTCCTCCATCGATGTTAATGTTGCACACTCTACCATACATTGTGCACCTTGTGTGGAAGATATTGTTGCAAAGCCATGAGTCATCTTCGCCCACAATTTCCATATTTAATGTTCCCCTGACGACTAAACACTCCCATTGATCACCATAGAAAATTTCTCCCTCACTTGAATTTTTTGACTCTTTTTCTTTGTCATAGATCGATTTCTCGTCTTCCACCTTTTCGACTAGAGTAATAACTTGCTTGTTCGAAATATTGGCTGCAAAATGTCCGATACCTTGACACGTGTAACATCGGTTATCCTTGAAGCTCATTTCACTCATTTGCTTTCGTTTACCAGCGAACTTAGGGTTTCCCTTTGAAATCTGCTTAACATTCGTCTACGCACTTGAGCTCTCATTTTCCACAAACTTCTTCGACTAACGAGAAAACCTCGCGTATCTTGCCTTTATCTGCTTTTCAACCCTCATCACTAAACAAACATCATTGTAACTGTAGTACTATCGCAAATGCACCATATTAGATATTTTACGTCACAAACCTCCCAAAAACCTCGCAACTGTTAGTTCGTCTTCTTCCACAACATCACAACTCATTCTAAGGCAATCAAACTCAAAGATATATTCTTCCACCAACAAACTATCTTGCCACATATTGTGATACTCTATATAAACGTCATGTCTGTAGTGCTCGAGCAAAAATTTGTGCACTAAGAGTTTCTTCAGCTTTTCCCACGTTGTTACCTTAGACTTACGATCTCGAGCTCATTGCTTCTTGACATGTTCCCACCAAATAGAAGTATGTTTGCTTAAGCGAATGGTGACTACCTTCACCTGCTAGTCTTCCTCGAACTCCTTCGTATCAAAGACTTTTTCGATTGTGTGAAGCCAGTCTAACAAGCCATAAAGATCTGTTTTCCCATCAACCTCTAGAATCTCCACCTTTATACCAACACTTAGTGACGTTTTTCTTCGTGTCTGCTCATTTCGACAACTTTTTTCACTTAAAGATTCCCTAAATGGGTTATCGTATTCGTCATTTTCATCTCCACTAACGGATGCCCAATTGACCCCGTTTATCCGATCTTCGTCAATTGTGTTTTCCAACCGCAATACCCTCTGCCAGAGTTGTTCATTTTGCAACTGGGTTTCTTGAAGTAACCTCCTCAACTCTTCAAGCTCTATATCTCTCAACTCTTTTTTACTAGCACAAGCCTCATCTTCCGATTCTAGACCACGACTTCTTCCTCAACCAACATTTCTCCCACGACCATGGATATTACTTGTCTCTACCATCTTCACAACTCTCTTCTTAAACTTTGGAACGGAAACAAAATAAGCTTGTTCTGACCGAAACCTTTCTCAAAACCAGAACTTGCTATGATACCAAACTGATGCAGGGAATCAGTGGGTAACATCGTTCCTGCCGTGAACAACGCTTCAACGGAGCTTAAGCGACTGGTCAACGATGATAAATGCCCACACAGGACGGCGCAAACCCACTAAGGACTCATTAATAAACGTCCACTAAGGACGTCGAACCCACAAAGGATTCTGAAAGTGACCATGAAAGTTACTCTAAAATTTTGTATATTTCTTCTCAAAAAAAAAAGTTGTTATATTATGAATAGTGCCCTTAAATATGCACACAAAACCCTAAAACCCTAATAGAAATCTTACACTTGTCCTAATCTTGACAACCCTAATGATAGGTGTCATTACGTTAATTTCCCTATGTACATGTGTCATGTTCTAGAATATTAAAGCAAAAGTAAAACATTTACATTTATTTTCTAAGTCCCTTTAGCTAAACCCGTAACTCCTCGCTAGTCAAAACCCGACCTCACTTCATTCAAGCTCGCTTTGCGATCTATCCAGCTCGCTTTGCTTGCTACCTAGCTCACTTTGCTTTAAGCTCACTATCGACGATCTGTAGCAATGCTCCTGCATCAAGTAGTTTTTAAGCAATGTTTTAAATTTTGTCATATCGATGAAAATTTGTCCAATTGCAAATTTACTCTTCCCATTTGCATCAGTTTTGAATTTGTTTTGATAAAACAACCTAGCCATTTTTCGTAGTTTGGCTCTTCATTTTCAGATGAACTATTAAGTCCATTAACCTTATCCTTAAAACTTTAATAATATGACATATATATAATCAACTATATTATTATCCTAACAACGACATTTTCAATTTCATCATCTACCATAAAATTAGCATTGTTGTTATTGTCTTGACCACCCTCCTCATTATCTCCTTCATTAGGTTCCTCATTGTTATCATTCACATAGTAAGAGTCAACATCATCAATCTCCAAACAATTAGGATATTTCATTTGCATTGTGTGCCCTTCCCCAGATTTATTACTTATCATTTCCTCTTTGACAATATTTTGTATAGTTAGAAGCTCAACATTAAACATCACCGTGAATACGCTCTGATCTTCAAACATCCTAAATATTTCTAGTAGGTTTATATTAGTGTCAACCTTCTTTATACTTTTGTTCCATATCAATGTAACCTGAACTTTGTACCTCTCATCTGTATATAATTCAGCAACTCCACCAACATGTTTAGCTTCATTCAACAATTGAATTTGGCTCCATTCATCAGGGTCCACTCCACCAAAGTCCCAAACTTTATTGAGCATAGTCAAACTTAACTTGAATTTCAAAGGCATTGTCTCTGTAAAAAAACATATATGCAAGTTATTCATCAACCAAAAAATAAAAAATAAAATAATGACTTAACTTTATGCATGACTTTATATAACAATATCCCTAAAAAAACATTTAATTTCGCCAAAAAACGACAACGAAAAAATATTAAAAAATGAAAATTACTTTAACAAAATGGGCACAATATTGTTACAAATATTTGGAATTTGGGTGTGTTTGTTTAACTTTTCTGAATAGGATATTTGAAAAAGTGTTTTGAGTTGAGTTGAGTTGAATGAAATAGAATTGGATTTGAATATGAAAATTGTGTTTGATGCATTCTTTTGAATTTTTTTTTTAAGTTTGCTTGGTAAATTTTATGGAAATTTTTAGATTATTTTTTAACCCCTTATATTTGTTAAATTAGGTAAACACCCCCACAATAAAGTTTAAAAAATAACAAATACACAAAAAGTGCATGACCGGCAGGATCTGACAGTCTGTGGGATGATATGGCCATTTCCAGCTAGATCTCTGGCAGAAAACGACAAGATTTTCCTAGATATGACAATCCTCTTGTGGGTGGGGGTGTATTTGTTAATTTTTAAAACTTTTATTTTAGTGGAATAAAGTTGTAAAAATGTTTTTATTTGAATTTGAAAAATGTTTTGAATGAGATGGAATTTTGGATTGGATTTTGAAATATTAAAAAAATCATGTATTTTAATGTTCAAATAGGATAATAAAATCGGATAGGATAGGGAAAAGTTAAACAGACATGGGCTCAATTTCACTTGAAGAACACTTCATCACAAAAACCCCAAATTTTATACAAACAACTAAAATTAGGGCTTACAAAACCGAGATACCTCAACTAAAAAAGGACTAAAATTAGGGCCATGAGTGAAGAAAGTTGGTCTTGCAAAGTCTTTTAATTTTCTTGTAGGGAGTTATTTACCCTTTTAGCCCTTTTTCCCTAACGTCAATATAACAGAGTTAGGGCAAACTTTGATATAGCTTTAAGATGGTAAGGGGTATTTTTGATAAAAAAAAATTAATGTTTGAATGTGAGTGATTAAAATGAAAACCCTATGGGAAGTTTATGATAATATCCCTTTATATATTTCGAGTATTAGTTTCCAAGAAAATAATTAATACGAGAGAGAAAGAGGGTGGTGTTTAATTAGGGGAAAGCAGAGAAGAGATGGGGTCAAGAGTTTGAAAATAGAAGAGTTAGTACTGCGAAGGTGGGGGAGAAGAACACTTTACAATTCAAAAGTGGAGTGGCTTTAAAACATTAAAGTCAAAGTAGTAAACAGTAGGATAAGGATAAAATTTTATTTATTTTGATAAATATATTTTTAAATTTAGGGTTTGTTTAATATAAAATTTAAATTTAGTTTTTTTTGTCTTCGAAAATATAGGATATGAAAAATCATATGAAAATGTGTTTGATAGAAATGAGTTGAAAATAGATTTAAGATATAATTCTAAAAATTAGTGTAAAAAAAATAAAAATCATTTCACAAACCGGCTTTGAATATCATATCAAATATATTTTCAAATATTAAAAATATTATGATACAACTCAAAATTGGTATTGTATTTTGATTTTTAAAAATTATTTTCGGATCATAAATCAAATAAACCCTTAATTATTATTACTCCTTAGTGTTTTGATGACCAATATTAACAATAATTTCAATATTGATAGATGAATTATTATTAGGTTAGCTAAAATTTTTATCTGATAACCACTCATGGGTGGTCTAATGATAAACGAGCAAATGAGTAAATTTTTTATCTCGAGTTTGAGTTTCTACACCCACTAATATGGATGGTCATTTAAAAGTTTATTTGATTTTCAATTTCATAATCTCGATTAATTGAAATGCACGTAAACTAACTTGATCATTAAAAAAAAATTCTTATTTAAAAGGATGGGAGGACAACATTAATTATTAGTGATTTTTATAAACAATCAAGTACATAATCGGTGGTTGATTAATTTGTCTTGCATTATCAAATTGATTAGTGCAATTAATAGACGTTAGATTCTTTGCTTTTGAGTAATTAAAGTGACATTATTAGATAATATTCCTTTTGTGCTTTCATTTACATTAATTAACTTTCACACTGTTGGATTACATTGTTAATTAACAACTTAATTAAATCATTAATTTTAATTATATATTTTTGGGGAAATGGGGTAGCTAGGCTAGTAGGTTAAGAGAAGTCAAACTCATATTAATTCTGTATCCGTCTTGGAGTAATATTTATTTAATAGTAAAATCTTAGTAAAAATAAATAAAAGTAAAAGAAGATATAGTAATGATGACAGCAATAATTGCTAAAAAGCTACCATGCAGACGAGAATTTTATTATTAAAACGTGGCATCATATTCTTTAACTTATAAACCAGACCTCTCTCTCTCTCTCTCTCTCTCTCCATTTTGTCTTCTTCATTCATCCACGTTCCTCTCAAACTATTCATATATTTTTTTTTTCTAAATAAAATAAAATAAATAAATAATTATCCATTTATATAAAATTTCATGCTTCTTCTTTTGATATTGTATAATTAATCAAACAATTAATTATACAGTTAATTAAACGGTATATTTTGGATCAGAACAGAGAAGTTGTCTTGTCTCTCTGAATATCCTCATTTAAGTAAATTACTTGTACAGGTACCTATAAAGAGAATACCAGTGAATTCAATTAATGTCCATTAATTGTTCCCATATGACACTTTGAAAAGCTTACTGACAAAGTTTTTAGAATTTCCAAGAAATTATGTCAAGGGGGGATGACTGATGAGCTAATTCATTATATTAATTAATTTGATTTCCCATCACTCACCAATTATTTCGATTTTTATTTTGTACTCAACAGATGCTGTGTTTTTCATTTCTTGTGTAAAGGCAAGTCTGTTTGGTTGGCTGGAAATTTTATTTTTCTTTTCTCTGACTAGGGTTTCTACTATTATCTAGGCACATGCTGAAAGCTAATGAGATCTGACACTTTGACATTCTTGTTACGTTTTATTTAATTTCATTGTCAAAAGTACGTGCAATTAATTTTTGGTTAGTTGCGAGTTGAAAGTAAGTCTTTTATATTAACTTCATCTACTTGATTTACAGCAATTAATAGAACTCAAATTGAAAATTTTCGTCTTTTTTTTTATTATTATAAATAATTTGTTATAAATTAGTGAAAATATGAACTAATTGTTGAAAACTTGAAATCTTAAATTAGCTGACAAAGGCAAAAATAAAGGGGTAAAGTTATTCTCCTTCTCTTTTTATCATTGATTTTAACGTCACTTTTTTTTGGGTCTCTTTTTATCAAATAATAATTTAACTTTCTTCTCTCATACAAGCAAACCTTTCAATTCAAGCTCTCAACCAACTGGAAAAAGTGAAAATTTATTCCATTATTTCTTCCTGAATTTTATCACCACGTCCTTTTTCTTTCTCTTTTGCCTCCTAAAGAGAAGTTGTAAGGCAATCCCCTCTTAAAAAGGTTCTGGCTTTTGCCCTAGAAATAAACCCAACTAAAAGTTAACAACTAAAGTTACGAGAGAACCAGATTCAGAAGCTCACCATTTTTGGTGGTTTAATTAGAATATATACAACATGCCAACTATGTTATTGTTGTTTGATTTAGCAAAAATTCAGCGCAGTTTGCTGTTCATGACTCGTCGTTTTAGCAAAGAATAATAATGGTAGAAAGGAAAGTGTGTGACTGTTTTATATTATTGCAAAATTTATGCTTTTGGACCATATTTGAAAATGTGGACATAACTTACTAAAATTTTGCCATATTGGCATCAAATGATGTCACTTTGTCTTTCACTTTACATAAATATGATAAGCTTCTACACTTGAAGATTTGCTAGTTTTAGGATTGAGAAAAGTGAGAGGCTATTTATATAAGGTCATAATCGACTTGCTGTGCGTGGACCTTTTTGTGAGAGCTAACAGCCGTATCTCTCCTCATAAGTTATAGTTCCTTTCAAGAATTATCTATGTATGGACGTCCACTTTTTTTTTATTTTATCTTCAAACTGTCGACGCTAATAGGCACTGAAAGACAAATGAACAGTTAATGGGAGAAACGGACTAGTGATAGTTGTATATTTCTTTATTTAAACGGATTAGTCATATGACCTTTTCATCCGATGAAAGGTTTTAAGTTAATTCTGCATATAATCAACAACTTGCAAGAAACATTACATCAAAATTTCTTGTTGTTCTTCACGAATTAACCTGCTGTGCAGAAGGTGCAGCATGTGATTGTTGACTAAAAAACGTATAGATTGGTCCATTAATTGGAATCAAATCGTAACTAATTGTAATGCTATATTAGAGCATGAGAGTTGCTAAATGTTCGATCATTATTTGCCAAATATATGCCAATGACATAAAATTGTGTACTTGTAGAAAAAGAAACATCTGACTAGAAAACAAAATTTTTGGTAGGAATCTCACTATACAAACACTTTATATTCTTGTCTTCCCCTATTCTTCTCTAGACTTTCCTTGGATTTTATCAATCATTCTGTTAGAATTTTCTGCTCATCCATGGAATTATTTTGTGGGGTTACTTCCCACTGCCACATTATCAAAGAAATTTCAGTGGTTATAAACTATCCACTTAATAATTAACACAATAATTGAGATTAAACATAGATGTAAAGTGGCATAATTAAATAAACTATCAATATTAATTATTGTTTTGCAGTTTTATTAATTTGGGTTATTAAGTAATAAAGCATCTATTAATCAATCAATTTGTTAAAGGTCTGAAAGTGGAATGAGAGTAAAGGGCATAAAAGATTTAGACTTTTGGTTTGGTGTTTCTTTTTATAATTTGAACAAAAAAATTTATGCCTTTAATTCCCAGTTGGTAGCTAGTTTATATTCTGCTTTCAATTGTTTTTGTTGATAAAGTGTAAAGCATTAACAATAAGGCAGCAGAAAGGAAACAGAAATATAATCCCTTGTTGGAAATTATATAAAATATAATTGATAAAATGTAAAGTGCTCTCTCCATTACAATTACCAAGGATCACTTGATCCTTTTAAAGATAGTTAAAGGGTCGTCACTCTCTATCTAAAGTTGTCTCTTTCTCTCTCTCTCTTTCTCTCTCTCTTGAGAGCAAAACATACAAAATCAATTAGATTTCATATTTACGTAGGAATAAAATATTTTGATTTGGATCTCACAGCTTGATTGCTAGCCAGATAGTAATAAGGACATTGGCTTTTTCTCACCCTCTTCCTTTTGTTGCTTTCTGTCTTTCTTGTCTCCTTGTCTTTCTTTACCTTTCTTTTTCTTTTCTTTTTCTTTTTAGCTTTCCTTTTTCTCTCTGATTTTCTCAGCGGGTACCTGATTCTCTTCACCAGCTCCCTTGAGAGAGATTTTAATCATATCAAAATGAGTAGTTTAGGGAGACGATTTCAATGTGGCCTCCCCAAGGTGAACTCCAGATTAGGCTTCTTGGGGCTCGTCCCTGAAATATTTGGTGAGCTTACATCTGATATTCCTTCGTAGCTCAAGCACTTTGGATCCATATCCTTCCCAACCCAGAAACAAATAAATAATTAATTATAATATTCAGAAGATAAGTATGTGAAGATTGGGAATCAAAGGACATTTTGACTCAGAGAATGATAGAATATTTATCAATGAAAAAAGAAACGATGCTAGAGTACAATACATCTGAAAGATATTAAAGAAAGAAAGAAAAAAGCCTGCAAAAGTATACATCTCTCGTTTGCTTTCCTACTCCCTATACTATTAATTCCTAAACTTCATTATTGTTCATGAGTCTTGCATTATTCTTATGCCATTAAACTATACTTTTGATTTGACCCTAGCTACTTTTAACTCTCATTCATCTTTAGAATTTATCAAATCAAATATCAAAAGCTGGCCTTCATTAGTCAATTGGATTAGGTTTTGAGTTAATAGGGCAAATGAGATTAATTATGAAGAAGACAATAAAGTTCACAACTTCAGGAATTTAAGGCACTTTATTATCTTAGACTTATTAGAGTGTCAAATTTGTCCCTCAGATCTTTTACTCTTTGACCATCTATATTAATTTCTTCCATTTTTATGAAACTCGAAGTTTGAAATGAAGTACCTCAAGAGAAGGGAGGTTTCCATTAGAATCCTTTTGTTTTCCATGCAGCCAAGCTTCCCTGCTACAAAACAACACAATGAGGGGAATATTTCCAATCAGTGGAAGCCATGCAGAAGAGAAAAACGAAAAAAAAAATTAAAAGAAAAGCTATCTTTTTACTGTCTTCTTTATAGTTCCTCATCACTTTACATATTATGCTGATTGAAATAAAGTTGAAGCCACCCCCATGTGATTGCCCATTACCCCATAACAACAAACTGCAAGGAAGTTTCAAAGATCATAGCTTTAATATCAAGATTTCCCACTAATGGGTTCATCCATCGAAGGGTCTAGATAGCTAGCTTTGAAACGAAGTTTTCTAAATTGTAGGACCCATTTACTAACCCTAAAATCGGAGCCCACAAAATCCAGAGGAAAGAGATATCTCCATTTTTTAGGTGGATTTGTCAAATAAGGATTCCCTTGTCTTGGAATGGTAGGAGAGAGTTGGTGGTTTCTTTTACTTTCCTTTTCACCCACTACTAGAAGAGATTGTATATATATAATTACACCATCATGGAGGGCTCAGTGTTCACGGTCGTGGACTGACAGAACAAACCAGAGAAATCATTTCTTTCTCTTTTTGTGATTTATTGCATGAAACTATGTTTGTATGTGAGTGCATCAGTGAGTGTGTGGTGGAAGAGAGAAAGAGAAAGAGACGAAGACGAAGGGGAGAGAAGATATTTTTATTCATATATTTATTTATATTTAGAATAAAATGTTCTTCCAGTATTTAAACTTTTTAAGCAAACATATGCTATATTCTAGGCGAACTTTCTTACCAAACATCTATATTTTTTAGGAACAAAGTTCAAGGACAAGAGGAGAACGAAGAAGATATGAGTTAAAAGTGTTATAATCATCAACTCTCTATTGTTTCGTTTTGAACATTTTACTTATTTATTTGGAAAATGACTTGTGCCAACCATTAACTATGGCTGTTCATATAAATGAGAAAGAGATTAGATCTTTCTAAGAATTCTCAAAGAAAAAAGAATTGGTTTCGGAAGTCATATAATTTCTTAACCGACTGCTGCAGGTAGACTTTATTGTTCACAATATAAAAACGATCAAACACTAAGTCCAAGACTCGGAATTTTTTTGACCCCATTTAGGGAAATAAGTGAGGTTTGAAAATCTGTTTTTCTATTTTTTATTTGTGGGGTTTTTATTTCCTAGTAAACAACCAATGAACTGAAGCACAAAAGGTAAAGAAAGCGTAAAAGTTCCACCTTGAAGAATTGCTCCAGAGACCGTGATATTCCTTCTCTTGATGAACGTTTGGTCTTCCCTGTTGCATAGATAACTCGGGTCTTCTTGGGTGTTGAATATCAAACATCAAATCTTCAGAAGTATCACCGGATGATCCATTTTCAAAGGCATCTGATTGTCCTGCATAAACAATATTAAGGCCCCATTTATAGAATATAAACATGATTAACTACATTGTTACTATCCTACTCAATCATAAATCATAAATATTAATTATATAAACACCAAAGGCGAAACCTGAAGAAGCTGCTGCCCTATCGGTGGTCTTCACAGTTCGATACATCTGCAAAAAAAATACAAAATAAAATAAAATAAACCCATAGCACGCTTAATAAATAGTGGATTAGAATAAAAAAGAAAAAATTAATATATATAACCGGATAAAGAACAAAACAAGAAATGGACCAAGATACTGTTTTTTTAAACTACTGGACATGGTCTGATGCAGTGCACTGAGTAGAAGTACAAACAGTAAAAAAGTTGGAAGATGAATATGAAACTACACACGGAAGCATCTATGCTCATATAAATGCATGCAAAAGAGCTGGAGGTGAAAGTGGTTAACCATGGTAAAAAGAAGATGGGTTAAACAAACCCATCTGAAGAAGATATCATTGAGAAATGATAGTGTTCTGTACTTGTGATTATTTTCTTCCTTATCTCCCGTGAAAGAGAAAACGTTTTTAAAAGAAAACGGGACTGACTGAGAGCGTAAACCTGCCTCAACTTGGTTATGACTTATTTTGAATTTTTTGGGTTTGTCTTATTTGTTTCCTGAAATCGATGGTTCACTCTCTCTCTCTTGTTATTGAATTTATATTTCTTTTTCTCTTACTTGAGGTGGTTCATTCTTCCAAGCAAAAAGCTGTTTATTAGCTTGCAGGACCATCAGATCTAGTAGAAAAAGAAGTGCTAAGGATTTGAGAGACCCTCTGCAGGGAAAACATTGGAATTTGTAATCTATATGCTATTTACACCTTCCAGTAATGTAGGCTCTTAACATACAAATTGAGCTAACAATAACCTCCATTAGCGCTGCATCAAGGACTATAACACTTGAAGGAGAGATGAAATTCAGGACTGAAAATTTATGTAAAATATTTCAATATATATATATATATATATATCTTGAATTTACATTTAAAGGGAACCCTCAAAAGGAGATTAAGAAGAGAAACAGAGAATGAGGGGTTTGATTATTACCTGTAAGTGAGATTTAACATGAGCCAAGGTAAGATCTTTGACATCCATGAGCTCAAGAACTGATTTTGGAGTAGCTCCTGAACCCATTAAAGAAGAATATGAGTCAAAAACTTTATCTTGTTAAAAGATGCAAGAGAAATAATATATGTAAAAGATAATACGAGGGAAAAGATAAGAAAGGAGATAAAAGAAAAGAAAGTAAAAGAGAAAAAAAAAAAGAAAGAAAGAAAGAAAGAAGGAAAGAAAATGAAGCATACTTTCATGGCCACCCAATAACTCAACAGCATGAACAAAGCGAGCATGAAGTGTGGTAGTCCACCGCATCCTTGGCGCTCTCATGCTGCGTTTGGCTGGAAACCTCGACATAAATCTCGATCTCATCAGCCCTTGAGACTGAAAGGAACTCAAACTTGAGGTACTAGCGTTATTAGTAACCAAAGAAGGAGGAGAAGTAGCTAAAGTAGAATCCAAAGGTTGTTGAGGAAATGGGAAAGGAGGAGAAGCAGCAGGATGATTTTGGTAAACAGGAATTCCCCTTATGGGTCTCAAGAAACCAAGCTCTTGGCTGAATCCTTGTTGTTGTTGATGATGTTGATGATGGTGATGGTGATGATGAGGATGAGGATGATGATATAGAACTGGGTTATGGAGTTGGTTTTGGTGGTGAGTAGGGTACTGGTTTTGGGGAAAAGAGTGAAAAAGATTACCATTACAATTGTTATTGTTCTGAAGGATGTGAAACTGGTTGGAGTTGGACTCTGAAACCCTTGGGTTCGATAAGGAAAGCTCAAAACAACTATCTGGTTTAGCCATTGAAGACATGGAGTTCCTGGAGTCCAAAGCTCTCTTCCAAAATCCCAAATCCATCTCTTCTTCTGTAGTACTACTTCTTCTCCATGTTGATGTGGGTTTGGTGTTTGGTGGACTGATTTGTAGAGACAAATCTGGTTGAGCTGGGAATAACTCCATCTCAAAACCCCTTCAAGCTCAATTTTGCACACCTTTCTCTCTCCCTTCCACTCTTCCTCCTTGTTTATAAGTTATAGTATCCTCAAGAAAAGGAGTGTTTGAAGTGATCTAAGTAAAAGAGATGATGATTTTTGAGGTATATATGAAATTGGTTGAGATGGGATTTGATCAATTTTGAGAGCTAGGAGGAGTAGTTGCAGAGATTTGAGATTGAGAAGAAAGGAAGAAAGAGAGAGAGAGAGAGAGAGAAGAAAGAGAAGAAATGACAAGGTATGAGAAGTGAATGGTTGTTTCTTTTGTGTGAAGTATATGTGAGAAAATGACACTTGAGGGGCTAATAGTGAAAGAGGAGAGAGAGAGAGAGAGAGAGAGAGAGAGGGAGAGAGTTTGTGTTTCTTTTGTGGGCGTGGGGTTAGGGTACTAGGGTGAGAAAGCAAGAAAAAGGATACACAAAAATAAAGTAAATTTAAGTCTAGGGACTTACATTCTTTTTAAATTTTTTATTTAATTTCTTTTCTTTTCTTTTTAGACCAGAAACAAAAAAAAAAAAAAGATTTTAATGTTAAAAAAAACTTTAACGTGTGCATTTGTCTCTCAACAACTTAAATATACTTTTAACTTAACTCACTTACCTTTCTAACCCACACATACTCTTCTTTTCTTTCTCTTTACCTGAAACCTATGCCCTCTTGCTCTTGCTCCTTTTCACAAAACCCTAAATTCAATAATATTTTTTTATTATTTATTTTTTTACTCACTCACTGTTTTCCACAGCCTAGGGTTTGTTAAACCCACACATTTACAACCACTCATTGTGATATGATGAACCCATAATTTTTACATATCAAATCATTTTACTTTCTTCGGCGTGGGCCCCACTCCCATTTTCATTTTCTCCCCGATATTTTCAACATAATGTAATGTATGGTCCTCCTAAGTGAAGTTAACTGGACAGAGGCATTGAAAAGTCAAATTTACCTTTCTTTTATATTATATTAATTAATTAATTACAACCCAGATAAAATGAGTCGATGGTAAATATTAGTAAAAAAATAATTATATTTTTATTTAATTTTCCCAAGTAATGTTTTTGGTTCAGTCACAGTCAGTGATTGGCTACAGATGTACCATCGACCAAATGTTAAGAGAGATTAAATCAGCAGAAAGACAATGTAGAGCCTATATTATTATATTACAAAGGACATGTTTGGCTGGCAAGCTTAAACCATGTGCAAATTAATGCTGCTAACAAAGTCGGTAAATGTTCAATTAATTTAATAAGAGATTATCCAAGAGACAATTTGAAGAAAGAAAAAAAGAAAAATTTTAAACACAATTTTATGGTGGAAAATTGAGATTATGATAATTAATAAGAGTTGGACTGGTTAATTAATCTGAATATAGGTTTTGTTTTTTTTTGTTTTTTTTCTAACTAGCTTTAAAGTTGTTCAATTAATGCAGTATCAGTCTTCTCCGCATAAACCATTGATGTATTTATGGAGACTTAGCTTTTAAGATGGATCAATTCCTAATGCCAATGGGTAGCTTCTGTTCATTATTGCTTAATAAAAGTTTGTACATTTTTGGATTACTTCCCTTTTGTAAAAGAGATACTTTTTCATGAATAATAAGTCTCTTTCACTTAAAATTGGATGCCCCGTTTTTAATTTAAATATTGTTCATTTCAGATTAAGAAATGCCAACAGTTTAATCATCATTAATTAATGTTTCTCATCCCTAATTATGCATAATTCTAATAAAATTATTAGCTTTTCGTTCTTGTTATTTTTTTTTTTGTATTTAATTTCCACGACACAAAAACAGAAAATAAAAAATCAAACTTTTAATGACTGTATTCTGTATAGGTTCAACAAGAATAGTGGCTACATCCTAGAAGATAATTACTTAATTGATCTTTGTTTTATAAAAATTAAGATGATATCAACAAATTTAATTTTCTTTTATTTTAGTATATTGGTCCCAAATATATATGTGATTTTTTTTTTTGACGATGTCTTTATTAATAATTAAAAGGGTACCAGGCAGATCCTTCACGTTATTTCTAATTAGGGAAGGTTGCATCAAACATACCAAGATTTTGTTGATTATCACCTAGAGATAGGGACTAGACTATGAAATAAGATAATATTTTAAAAATGTTTTCTATTTATAATCTTGTTATTCAAACTTCTAATGTTGGCATATGCTTTTGCTCTTTCTGAATAATAAAACATGTGTGAAGAAACATAATTGATTTGCATGTTTTTGTGATTCGAAAGTTCACAAAATATATTAGAGAATAACTATATCAATTTGGTAGATCAAAGAGTACACAAGCGTCTTCTATACATTAAGCTAATAAATCTTATAAATAGATAAGGTTTTTTTTTTTTTTAAAACAACAAATGATCACATTAATGTTAGGATCTATATATACATTAAACTAATTTACTGTATTACATATGAATAAGATGATACGTCGAATCGCCGGCTGTCACCAATTCACATATATAAACTAGTGGACATGTAATATACGAAAGAAATTTTCTTGAGCTACAATATTTTTAGTAATATAGATATATAGAAGAAATATTTGGCGTTAAAATTAGGCTACAAAATATGAAATATCATATTAGGATGTTATTTGTCCCCACTAATACATAATTTGATGAATTTTATCATATAAAAAATATGTCACCATGATATAACAAAACGGAAATTAATATTTCCCTACATTGTATCATAGTATCTTCATACTAATAAACACAAGACCCTTAGTATTTTATTTTCGGGGTGTATTTAGACTCATGTTTAAGAAAATTAACCTATTTGTTCTTGATTTTGCCACGATTTTTTGTTTAATTCTATCTTGAATCTTGATTTTTTTTTCTCATTAATAAAACAATTATTGATATTCTATAATAAAATTTGCACATTCCTCTCTACACTGTAATAAGACATGGTTTTACTAATTGATTACCGTCAAATAAAATCGGTATTTTTTCAACCCTTGTATTATATATGATTATGTAAAACGTTTTTCTTCAATCCGTAACTATGTATTACAATGTTTTTTTCTCTAAAAAGAAATTTCCATAAAATTTTCTTGAACGGGAATAGTTTATTTGGTGACATTTTAAAGTGATTGAAATAGCTTAGATACAAAAACCTTTCTAGTTTGTGTGATAAATCTTTTAAACGTCAGACTGTCAATTAAAAGGGTTCTTAGTACATAAAAATAAAGTTCTTTTTATTTTCCTGTAAATAAATTATACAAAATGGGCAATGGGAATTTTTGGGAGGAATTTTGTTGAATGTTTAAACTAAGAAATTAATTAATTTAAAATGTTAAAGGTGTACTGATAAAGTGAGTGAAGATTATAAATTTAAAGGTGTACTTCAATAATTGTCTTACCATTTTCTTAATACATGAATTTGGTTATTAAAGTGTAAATATTATAAAAAATTAAATCTTTTTATCACATCAACCCACAATAATCTTGTGCTAACACATCATCAGCCGCATATAATTTTTTAATAGTTACCTGAAGATTTGATCTTGATTTCTTCGTACATCCTTTCTGTCTAATATGTATAATATCTTTCATTTGATCATGACGAATAGGTGAAAAAATTGTTTCATTTCTAATATAATTTCTTGCAATGATAAGACTTAAGAGTTTCCAAAAGTTTTAATAGCGGGACATTGATCACTATTTATGGGGTTTTGACATGATAGAAAACCTAATCCGAAAACTACCATAAATATTTGCTGGATCCAGCAACAATACCATCACTTTTCTCTTCTGCATACAAATGCCCTTTACGCTCCACTCAATCTTTTGTAGATTCTCAACATTACACTAACAATATTATCCAATTAATTAAGCTAAATCCACAGTTAGCCTTTTGAATTTAACCTAAGAAAACTTGATTTTATTGTTTTATGAACTAGATTCAGGGTTTAATTAAGATAATTAACTCCATGATAAATGGTGAAGGAAAGATCAAGGTAATTTGTATGCAATTGATCAAAACATATAGTTAATTTGTTTACCTCGGTTCTACAAGCAATTCATATATATTTTAATGAAAATCTCAAAGAATAAGATAACAAATAAAAATAAAAATCCTCTTTGTGTTTGTTGACTTTGTTAATTAAATGAATCTTTAGTATTAGTAAGTTATAAGAAATCTTTGATTTCCTATAATCTTCAGAAATTTCATTTGAAAAATCTTCTCATCCTGACGATGATAATTTTATAAATATATACAAAAAAAAAAAAAAATGTGTCGTTTGTATGTGTCTTGGGTGTTCTTCCTACTTAAATTAATTCCTTTTTTTTTTTTTTTTTAACTTTTACTCTGTTATATTCTGCATCTTAATTAGTCGTCCTTATAAAAAAATTATCTTCTCTTCTTTCTCTTGTTATAATTAATTAAGCTTCTCTGACAGACTGAAACCATATTTAAAGTAGACAAAAGTCAGTGATCTTCCAAAAATTTAACTAGCCATGAGAATAATTAATTAATTTAATATAAATTGTAAACCGTATTAAGTACTCTTTTGAATGACTTGTCAGCATGATATTAATAGAACTTGCCCTAATGCCCAAAAGCCATCCTCAGTATAAACCTGCAATTGAATAAATAAGCCAAATTAATCTCTATCCGATTCTTCTCAAGCTCTCATTACAAGAATAAATTTATAATCGTAAAATTTTTCTATAAGATATTATTTATAATTAATAGGATCCGGATGCGATTTATGTGCAGGATGCCAAAATTTGGTAGATGTTTTGTTTTGCTCAAAAACTAATTAACTAGCCTTATGAAAAGAGTATATGATTCTTTTATATAATACTGAATGATAAATTTTGGATCAATCGTCCTTGAGTGTGAGTTGAAAGAACGTGAATGAGTAGTTTGGTGATTGGCTTTATAGAGTGAGGCATAGTTCAAGTTTGGTCCTATTAGCTTGACTATCTTTTATATATGGGTAAACCAATTTCGGTTGTTTAATTAATTTCCCAACTAAATCATAAAGTGACCTATCACCTTATTGAAACAAGGAATTATTTTATGCATCTTTTGACTTTATCTTGTAAGTAGGGCTATTCACTGGCTAACCCTTTTTAATTTTCTAAATTCCAAAATAAATTAATTAATCTACATATATATCACAAAATAAACAATAAAAAAGATTAGGGTAATTTTATTATCATGGATTTAAGTGTACAAGTTGCGAGAAGGAAAGGGTTTTAAAAATTTTCCCTTTTCCTGAAAACTGAAGAATCAATTATATAGAAAGATGAATGATGGAAAGCTTTTGAAACCAACTTTATTAAACCATGTATAGATATAAGCATCGATAAGCGTTAAACTTTGCCATGTATTTTTGCTTTTCGTTTTGGTGTCCCCTCTCTCTTTTATTTGCTCACGCATATTCTTTGCCTTTCTTTCTGGATAATCTCATCACCTCCAGGTCCCCACTCTCTTTCATTGTTAACAGACAGTCAAGTATTACTCAACCAACACCATCTTCATCGCCCACCAATGGCGTAATTTCATTCTATTTCTAACTATCTAGTATCCATGCTCATTTATAAGCCAAAAAATTATTCGTTTATTTATTAATATGTAAACTAGTTCGGATTAGTGCTTAATTAGAGTTTCTTCTGGTATGAAATCAAAATTTTGATCATTAATTTAGATGAGTTGGGCAAGGGCGGGCTACGGATGAAGAACTGACCTTATCTTATGAACCTGCTGGCAGAATTGGTCTGCCTGATCACATGAAAACAGGTCCCGCTTGGGATAGGATCTGCTTCAAATTTTGATTTACATGATTGTAAATTTTTGGGGCACTGTCCTATATTAAATACAATCTTCATTTAATTAAAGCGGAGATTAGGTTCTGCTCTCCTTTATCAAAAACAGGAAAGGAGGGAAGGGAGCATAAAGAGTAAACAGTGCTCTAAAGAATTGAACTATAGTATATTTTAATTCGGATTTGGATAAATTACAATATTATTTTATGCTTGAGAGCTCATTTATATATATATATATCACTGCCTTGCATGCATATATATCACACAAAACTGTAAACCCTATCTTGAGATCAACAAGATGCCATGGGGATTTCCATGTAAAACGACATTTGATCTTACCTCCTTGGAACACTCCACATTTAGTGGTGAAATTAAAAAAGAAAAAATTAATTATAGAGAACCTCATGATCTTGCTGTCCTTCAATATTCGTAAGAATTAATATGAATTATTTGACTTTGCAATTCAGAACAAAGTAAGTCCAAAACGTATGTAAATACTAATATATTTTAATCAAAGGGGTAATGTCAGTGCAAGATAGGTCATAATTCGTAGAATTTTAATTGATTATTTAGTGTTACAATGCAAATAATAAATACTCTGATAAATTAATAATCATTAATTTATTGTCATTTGGTCCTCCTAGGGTTCCCGACAGCATTGGAAGCTATGTACGAAAACATAAAAATAATTTTGATATTATTTATAACTTATGCAATGTTCATGTGCATGTTCCTGATTTAGAATTTGTAAATTAATCTTGTTGCAGCTACCGACGCAGAACAGAAATAGAAGACTGACATTTTGTTTTCTGTAGCTATGAACTTCATCATATATTATTAATGCAGGGATTATTATAATTAAGTAATCGGATCAATGTCAACCACGCCTCGGTAACAAGAATTAGGGTTTTCACCCAATTTTTTATGTAGTGTGGAACCATCTATTTTTGTAAGTAGAAGAAAAAAACTATTACTCTTATAGTTTCCCCAGGCTATATATAGTTTTAATCAAAGAGGTCAAGAAGGAATCTTAGATTAATACCTTATTATTATATAATTATTCATTGTTTAATAGTTCTGATATCACTGCCTGCTGTCTCTATTCTATTACTATATACAAGATCTAATCCATAATCTCTCTTTTTGTTCCATTTATATTTATATATTAAGAGGGTGATTTAATTTTTCTGGGCTCTAGTTTTGATTGAATTAAACCTTGATTTAATCCCATTAATTAAAGATAAAAATCTTGAAGGTTCAGAAGTCTATTATATATTTTTTCAACCGTTTGATCAAATTAACATTAGTGTGATTGATATCAGAAAATCTTGAATCTGAAAAATGTCTCAAGATTTGTGTACTCAAACAGCTTATAGATGGTCCACATATCAATGGTTGTGGGAACACTGGTGTAATGTCATTTACGTTTCAACTTAAATTCCCACCGGAATTACCAATCAATTCGAATTAAGCATATAGCATTTCCGCTAAAATTGACTTGTCATTGAAACTTGAAGACGATACAATTAATAATATTATAATACATGAATAATTTAAACTGATAGAATGTGATGAATTGATTATGATCTACGACCAATTTGACTTAGACAAACAATAGTTTTAGTGAATCATTGAGGAAGAAAAATACTCTGTACCGACATTTAGTGTCACTATTTACTGAACATTATTGTTCTGTCATTGAAAGACGAATATGGGTCGCCATGTTTCCCTTTCACATCTCCATTTCTGTAAAATCACAAAAATTATATATGTTGAAATAATAATAAGAATCAAATTAAAACAACTGGGATTTATATATGAATTGATCAGCAGTAAATTACATGATGTAGACAGCATAATTCAACTGTGTAACATTGGAAAAAGTGATGGAGAATTATTTTGATGGTGATTTCTCTAAAGCCAAACTGTTTGCCCTACTCGAACCATTTATTAGTTTTTTAAGCTGTCAAAAAAAAAAAAAAAAAAAGGGAATATTACATTGTCATCCCTCCTATTTGAGGAAATCTCACTTAGGTCGAAAAAGTTTTGAAAGTGACATTGTTATCCTTATTAGTTGATAGTGGTTACTCCTGTTAGATGATATTTTTTTTATCAAAATAAAATTTATATATTAAATAATTAAATAAATTAAACGTTATAAATCTAATAATTAATAAATTAAAATGATAATTTTAACGTAGGTATGTCGCCAAAACTCTTATTGAAGCGATGAGGATCGATGGTGGTTTATCAATATATGCGGCCAATTAGCGATAACAATATTTTTTTTTAAATTTTAATAAATTTTGAATCTAATTAAGTAATTATCTAATGCTTTAATTAGTTTTTTTTTTTAATATTTAACAATTTGATGGGTAAGCATTGTTTTAAAAGTCGGACTAGACCGGCCATAAATTCGGTCTGGTTCAACCCTAAAATCGGGACTGGTCATTGACCCGCTTTGACCAGTTATCGGACTGGTTGAATAGTGCTGAACCAGCTGTCCAACCGGTCATCAACCAGGACCGAACCGGAAAAAAAATTAAAATTTTAAATTTTAAATTTAAAACTAAATCTAAATGACTAAATGTTGTCGGTCCAATACATATTGCTAGTTTTTTTAATATTTATTTGGTAGGAACTAGGAAAAAATCGAACTTGTTAATGTCAGTTTCTTTGGTTATTTACTTATTTTAATATTTCTTTTCTTTAATCTGATAGGTTTAAACTGTAATCTTTAAAGACTCTAGAGATCGAACTCGTCAAGCTGAAAATTAATCATATTAAAGAAATTTAACATCGGTAACATATAGCAGGACCCCCGATTGCGTAGTCCTGACCCTTTATTGTTGAAGTGGTCAGCAACTCCAACATGGATGATGTTTAACGACTTTATAAATGGCTTTGGTGACATTACTCTTAAAAGTTATGTGACTATGAGACTATGTTTATTAATTTTGTTATGTACTAATGTGTATTTAGATGAAAACAATATGATATTTGACTTGTTATTGAAATTTTGGAAGGTAATATTGCAGTTTCTAAATTATCAAGTTCATTTTTTTGTATAATGTTAACATGATGTCAACATGCTGACGTCACCGGTCCAACAGTCCGATCTAACCGATAAGACCAATGAACCGGTGAACCGATAACTTTTCTAATTTTTAAAACGGTCTGATTTTTAAAACATTATGAGTAAGTAAAGAACTAACTAGACCAATTAATTTGACCCAATTCTTTATGAGTTGGGGTGGGTGAGAAACCGACGTAATAGCTAGTCTCTTTATTTTGTCATCCCCAAGTGAAATAACTATATATTTGACAAACAAAAACTTAGATTTTTTATATTAACTATTAAATGGTTTATTTCAAAATTGTTTCCTTGGACCAAATATAAATATTCCTTGATCTTTGAGTCAATTGACAGCCACCGATTCTTCATCGATCCGTAATGTTTCTATAACTCAGCCAAATGAAATCAACCCATATATATGCAAAAATTTGCAGTGAACTCCAGATCGATCATAATTAATATCGAAGAAATTAATTTAGTCTCTGGATGCCACCTCGCTACTGATTTGTTAAATTTTATAATTGAGCACTGAATAATTGAAGTTGATTAAAAATTGAAAGAAATAACATTAATTCGATCTTGACTTGTCTTCTAAGTTCTAACGGAATCTCTCATGCATGCAGACAAGTATATATATGATCTTGTGGTCAAACATTCCTACAAAATATATTGACCATTAAAGAAGAACCCACCTTCATTGTATATATATATATATGATCTATATATCAATGTAATTAATAATAATATTATGTTATCCAGCTAGCTTTCACTTCTCTTCATGCAAAAGACATCCTATCATATACTAGGGAATATTTTTGCATCATAATAAAACCTTATAGAAGCTTGGATCAATTAATATTTGGGATCTATTTTGTTCTATATTTGTTTGAACACTTGTATGTTTGAATTGATTAAACATTACCTTGAACCCGATTCTAGTTATGAATTCCTTTTACATATATTAAATACCAAATTCATCACTATCTTCAATTCAGGAATACTACTTTTATGCTATTAATTTAATTTAAACTATATATATATAATATAATATAAGCAGCATTAGTTTTTGTCTCTTTTTAGTTATGATCCCCTTAATATCTCATTCCTTTTGTAGATCAGTTTTGGTAATTAATTTAACAAATTGTTATTCATTAGTTTGAAAATATTCAATTTAATCTACAAATATGGAAAGTTTGAATTAATTAGATAAGAATTGATCATAAAGATTAGTGGAAGATCAGTTGAGCAAATATTCGGAAAATAAATAAGGTGACTTTTGAAAACCTTAAAGGAGATAGGAAATCAAGTATATGAAAGACAATATATGCTTAAGGAACTTGACGACATTAATAAAGAAGATTTATCCCCCAAATCAAAATCAAAATCAAAATCAAACCCACATAACATGACTTAAAGTAGAAAGGATTTCTTTTTCTCAAAATTGAATAGTAGGTTTTAGAGTTTTAGGATCCTATTTACAAATATATATATACAAAAAAGTGGAAACATTTTGAATCTTTTCCAACGACTTAGAGCAAAGGCGAAGCTTAGAGATGTTGCCCTACAAATCTAAACACCACTGGTGATGGAAAGAAATTTCTAAGATTTTGACAAGAACCCACCCATTAACATTATATACATTATTATTATTTTTTTATTATTATATATTTATATAATTATTTTTTCTCTTTGCTTTTGTTTGTTCCTTTCTCATTCTACATTTTCATATGTCTCACTTTACTTCATTCCCACAATTTTATTCTCTTGAAATAAAGATAGAAATGATTGTAGGGTTTGTTCATATCTGGGGTCCTACTATCTTTTTGACAAACAACACAATCCAATTACAATGGAATATGGTGCTTCTTTTTTATACCTCATCAGGTCAAGCTAAAGCAAAGATGTAGGCTCCCACTTAATAGGAACACTTTGCCCCACAATTACTTGTAGAATTTTCTTTCTTTTTTTCATTTTTATATCTCATCAATTATGTTATGCTTTATATATATATACACACACAAATCTATCTCTCTCAAAAAAATCGAAGAATTGGTCACAAATCTATTTTTCTCAAAAGAAAATTTCGTTCTCTTTTTAATCATAAACCCTAATCCTAATCGGTGGAGAATTGCATTGGAGCAAATTTTTAAAAATTTGGGATTCTAATGTAATTAAGTATATTTGTAGTTGAAATTCCTTTTGCCCCTCTAGATTTTGTTTGTAAATTGTAGACCCAAACATTTTAAATATTTTACTTATAGAATTTTTAAAAATTGAAAAAAAGTAGTAAAATAAAACAAAAAAAGATTATTTTATAATTGAAAAGTTAACTCTTAAAATGAGAACTTCAATAATTGTTTACGATAATAATCTACTTGAGAGATATTATATTTTATGAGAATTTAGAAATACGTTTTGTCAAAGAAAAAAAGAAGTTTTAACACATAGTAATGAAAAAATGTAAACGCAAAAAGAGAATAAAATTTTGGTATAAATATAAAAAGAATATTTTGAAAATCAAGAGGGCCCGAATGCCCCCTTTGTCCCTTGCTAGTCCTCTTCAAGATTGAAATCCTAGGTTCGTTTATAAAAGAGAAAAGAGTTTTGTGAAAAACATTTAAAATCTTTGGTTTTTTAGATTTTTTTTTCAAATTTTCTAAAACAAATTAATTATTTGCTTTATGTCAACAGCATGTCATTCTTACTAAGTTCATTAGATTTCAAGTTGTATTTAAAGCTTTTTGTATTGATAATCTTATCAACATATCCGTTATAAGGAAGAATTTGTCGAGGGAATTATTAAAGAAAAACTTGTAGTTTGATAAAACTTACAATAACATAAACTTTATACTCAAGTGAAATGTTGATATCGACAAGATACATATGAATTTATTATTAAAAAAAATATAAATTACAAGAGTTATTTTTAAAATAATTTAAATATATACTTCAAATTTGTAATGAGGTAAATTCAAAAGATGGGGTCTAAAAAGATAAAAGCCAGGGCCATAGCCTCGTAAGTGAGCCCAGCAGCAATGTTATCTCTACGATGTGGGCTTATTTCTAAGCCCCTTTTATAATAAAATTAAAATTCACTGAATATCACTTCAAAATCAATTTATGTTCAGAAGCTAGTTCACTTGCTCTGCTCCTCAAATTCATATTTCCATGGCCTTGAAGCATGCATATTAATCCAACAACAAAAAGTACATACACCCAACAAAAAGTTTGACCATCATTCATTCATCTTGCAGATTTACGGATCAAGCGAAACGAAATGTGGATTGCAGCCAAACAAGTATCTCCAAAATAAACTTCATCAATTTGACTTCTTCATAAAAGGGTTTATTAATACAATCACTACTACAACAATGACACACCTTCACATGGAAATTTCGACACTTGCTAGTTGTTCTTTTTCTGTCTCGTAAAGTTGGATATGCACGGATATTTTGTATGATGCAACATAATAATGTTTCACCCGATTTAGGTGCATATAATATTCTTATTGATGGGCTCTACATAAATGGTTGCCTTTCAGAGGCTATTGAGCTATTTCATACTTCAAGAAATGAAAACTTTCAACCTAACATCAAAATCTTTAGTTGTCTCATTGATGGATTATGCAAAACAGGGAGACTCGAAATTGCCTTGTAATTATTTCACAAACTGCAAAACAAAGGTTTTGTTCAGGATGTTGTGACATATGGCATTATGATAGATGAGCTTTGTAAAGAACGGCAATTAGAAAAGACCAGTGATTTGTTATCATATATGGAGCAAAAGGGTTGTGCTCCAGATGCAATCATATTTAATACACTTATGCATGGTTTGCTACAGCATAAGAAATATTGTGCCAGATGCAAGCACAACTTCAATAGTTGTAGACTTACTTGTAAAGGATGAAAAATATCGCAAATGCCTAAACTTCCTTCCATCATTTTCTGCCCATAGCCATTAGGAAGTTGATTGTTGATTAAAGAAATTTTACTAATCTCCTGATCATAAGCCTTACTGCATTGGAACTGTGCTTGATAGCGGAGGACTTGCACTCAACATACTCATGCAGAGGGATTCAGCAGCTGAACAAAAATACATCACAAAACGCCAATGCCACTCATTAGAATTCAAATATTCAAGTTGCATACCTCAATTAAAAACAACTATAAATAAACATAGGAAAATTTTCAGGTTCTAAACAGATTACTATGTATATATACAAAACTGTCAGATCAACAACTTACTTACAACCATTGTTGGGCTCCGGCTGGCTCCCAGGCTGATACTCCTCCATTTTTGCTCTGTAGTGAGTGAAACATTTGAGCTTTTAATGATATTTTATATACAAAAAGTAATTAGTTTTGAAAAAAATATGAGGAATTTTTCACAAAATTATTGATATCTGTATACCTGTAACGATGGTAAGAGATTGACAGAATCATATAACCTCTCAGGTTCCATTTTGTCAACAACAATTTCTTGTGGCATCATTTGAGAAAAGCAGGGAACACCTAAAGATAAAAATGAAGGACAATATATATGGTGAGATCTAGGTAACTAAAGAATTAACTTTAATTCTTTTGATCAAGAAACTTTTGAATTAGTTTACCGTTAAACCTTCAGCAGTACAATCAGAAGCTTGTCATCCATGATCTTGATCAGAGAAAATCCAGGCTTCCTTAGTGATATGTCGATGCGTTCTCTTGAAGTCCCCAGAAGGACTGGCCTTCACCTTAATTTACAAAACAAAACATTAAAATTATCAGCTCTAAAGAAAATTCAATGGAATTAATTTTAGGTTTAATAAATGGTAAGTTACCTGAGATGCCTTGATAAATTCATGTCCTCTTTTAAGTACAGGCCCTATTTCATCAGCAAGATCCCTAGCAAGCAAAGCTTGAATAACAAAACCAATATCCCACTCTAGCTTCCAAAACTTTGGAATATGTAGTCATATTTCTTTATGCCATTTTGCAAAGAAGTTCAACCACTTTTGAAGTCCCATTATGCTGTAGGAAACCATGCATAGGCGTATTAAATTTGACTACCTCTGGAACAAAACCCTTTTGTTCCATATATGATAACAAATTACTTGCTTTTTCTAAGTGCCCTCCTTTACAAAGCCCATCCATGATAATGCTATATGTCACAACATCCGGAACAAAGCCTTATTTTGCAGTTTGTGAAAAAAATCCAAGGCAATTTTGAGTCTCCACATTTTGTAGAATCCATCAATGAGACAACTAAAGATTTTGATGTCAGGTTGAAAGTTTCCATTTTTTAAAGTATGAAACAGTTGAAGAGCCTCCAAAAGTCAACCATTTTTGCGGAGTCCGGAATATTATATGTAACTAGACCAGGTGGAACTTTGATGTATTGCATCTGACAAAATAATTTCCGTGCATGTCCAACTTTACCAAACAGAAAAAGACCAGCTAGCAAGGTGTTTATAAGAAACAACTTCAGTCCTAACTCCATTTAAAGTTATTTCCTTATAAAGACTCATAGCTGTTTCAACTTTTTTCTGTTCTTGCAATACCAATTGATCAAAGATAGGCATACATCCCTTACTCGTCATCAAAACAAACAACTCCCTAGGATCACTAATTTTATTTGCCAAGCAAAAACCACCAATCAAAATATTGTAGCTAACAACATTAGGCTTACACCCGTTACATACAAATAGCTTTCTCGCACCTTCGATTCCACCTTCCAAGCGATAACCATTCAAAATTGTGTTATAAATAATTGTGTCCGGATCAACACCTCTATGAATCATCCGTTAATGAGAATGGTGAATTTGGTGTGATCTTCAATACTATTACTATAAACAACAATATTAAGCTCACAAATGACATTCACCATTCCCATCAACCATTTCTTCAAATAACTGAATGGCAGCACCTATATTTCCTATTCGGTCTGAGGCACTAATTGATATGTATGGGGCACTGATTGATATGTATGGGGCACTAATTAATATGTATGCAAAGTGTAATCTAGTAATCAAATAACCCAAATGTAATCACATTTAGCCTAAAACCAAAAGCAACCACTTTGCTAAACATCACAGTAGCCTCCTTAATCTTACCCTTGAATCAGACCATTAAAAGACAAAATACTGAATGATTCACATGTGGTACGGGTTGCATATGAATCATGTAATCGAAGAAGTCAAGAGTTTCATTGAGAGAGAAGTTACCTGATCTGCAGTTTCCATGGAGGAAATTATCAAGTTGAGCTTTGATTTTAACAGTGGGTATGTGTCTGGTTGGTTTTGTGGTTCATTTTTTAAACTGAAATACTTGAGTCTTGTAAACGAACGAATGAAGATGAGAATCCAAGTTTTAAAGCTGTTTTCGAAGAACCCGGTGAAGTTTTCAGAAACATCGTCGACTGAATTTCGGTGGGATTTGTGACGAGAAGAAGTTACAGAAGGAAGACGAATGCGGCACAGTTTATACTCTTTGTATATATAAAACTAGGGTTAAAGAATTGACCCCGCTGAGTCCGTCTGAAATAACAAAAATTATTTCCTACAAAATTTATATATTAATAAATATTATTGAATAAATTAAATTAAAATAACTTAATTTGGTTAAAATTGTAAACCAGTGATGAATCCAGTCCAGATTCTACTGGGAGGAAAATTGTTTTTTCATATTTAATGAGAGTGAGGGGACAGTACAATTTTTATGAAAGTTTTGAACAGAATTCGCCCAATAGATGTATAGACAATTATCATCTATATATATACAATTTTGAAAGCTGTATGTAAAATGTTTTAACCAATAGAATTGTTTTATTTTGACATATTGAATAAACATGTGGCTTAACACATTCACATTTACATTCACACATTAATACAAACTCTTCACATTCATGTTAATTCAAACTTTTCACATTTACACATTAATAAAATCTCTAAATGTGTTAGATTTATATTGATTCTTGAATTATCACAATACATGTTATTCATCCATGGTTTATTTTGACAGCTATTCCAAGTCAAAATTTTAATGTCCATCGCCAAGATTTATCACCATCCAATATAGAATTGGCAGGTTTTGCATGTGCGGGGGCAGCTCCACCTTCTCAACTAATGCCAAGAGAATAAGGTAGATGAGATCTTGTCGCACCTCACATGTAACTTTCTCTTCATGTATATATATTAATTCAAAGTTTTCTTTCGATCAAAACTCATTCAAATTTTAATAATTCTGACTCTAAGCTTATGAATTTTTTAAAATTTCATTATGTTTTTGTTACTTTTCAGATCATCAACATGCATGGTTTCAAGAAAATGACCAAAGATTCTAATTTATATGGTTCTTAATTTTATTTAAAATGTCTTTTCGGATTCTCATTCAAAAGAGGTTTCATATAAGATCAATTCCTCATTTACCTCAAGTATCTCTTTCCCTGGTCAACATTGGTGCCTTCAAGTCGAACTCCTACTGCTATTTTTAGGGCGACCTTGTGTACAACACCAAACAAAAATAATGTTATTAGTATAACTTCTGGAGACAATTGAAATTTTCAACACTGGCCATCACCAACACTTTTCCGTTGCTCTTTCCATTTTCACATTAGTGGAGAAAATAGGTCATCCTTCCACTTATTCCAAAGTTAGCATTCATTGAAAACATTTGAAATAAAAAGGTGAAAATTGTAAGCCAGTAATGCTAGGGACACCAAAATCTTACACCGAATATTAATACCGAACAACGTGACGTCTAACTCAATACGTTCATACTAGCTATAAATAACATTTGCACAATTTTTTCTGGACGACCATCCGTATACAATGACCGTCTATTGAAATGTAATATTTATTTATTTTTTTAAGATTTGAATGGACGTCCGTCCATAACTATTGGATAAGCGTCCTTACAAATGTAGGCCCGTCCATTATATTTGAAATAGGTTTTTAGACGAAATATAATGAACACCCGTCCATGAAGAATGGACAGCCGTCCATAATTTATGGACGGGAAATCACATTATGTTTATGCTATTTTTTTTTTCTTGCCCAAGTCTGTGAAATCAAAAGAAGAATAGAAGAATAAACTTAAAGAGGACGATGTGGTTGAATTGGTGTAAGAGAAGGATCAAAGTAACCTTGAAATTTCAGCTCTGAAGCAAAAACTAGAACTCGCAAAAATGACCTGTGAATTGCGTTTGTTTGCAAGTGGAAACAGAAGCTAAGAGTGCTAAAGCAGACCTTGAGGTCAAATTAAGAGAGCTTGAGGGCCTCTTAACGACATCGAAGAATAAAGTGAAAGAGCTTGTGGAAAATTCTGATTCAAAGAACCAGGGCTGGAGCAGGAAAGAGAACATTTACCAAAGTTTCCTGGAATTACAACTTGGTGCTCTGAGGGTATGTTTTGATGTTTCATTTCTACTTCATATATTCTTATCCAATATTATTTAGTTTGCTAATATTATTCTCCTTCCTTCCTGTTTCCAGTGTCAATTAGATGAGTGAAGAATGTAGTGACCATGATTTGCACACGCTTGGGATTATATCTTCCTCTCCAGCCAATGGGGTAGCTGTACCTGATGCTAGCATGCACCCTCTTAGATCGACAGAAGATGTGATGGAATTAATGGATATTGGACTAAAGAATAGAGCTGTTGGAGCCACTGCCCTTAATGAAAGAAGCAGTCATTCTCATAGCCTCATAGGTTCTTAAATGATTTTATAAAACCACTTTTCGATCATATATTTCTTTTTCAAGTGTGTTGTGAAACTAATTTCGATTTTTTGTACAGTGTTGTCACCATTCATGTTCGCGGGAATGACTTGAAGAGCAGTTCTCTTTTGCATGGTAATCTTCACTTGGTAGATCTTGTACGAAGTGAAAGGGTAGATGATGCGAATTCACATTGTAAGACATTTCCAAACCATAGTTAATTCGGCTAAAGTTGAAGAAATGAAGCAAGATGAGCTCAAATAAAGCCCAATTCGTCCAAGTTTGCCAATTATTGATCCAATAGGCTCAATCCATTTATTTGGATGTAAAATGAATAGTTGGAGCCAAGATTTTGAAGTTAAATGGGAGGGAAAGTTCAAATGAGAGTTCAAATGAAACACATGGGAGTGATTTATGTAAGGAGACAATCAATGACAAAGTTGCACATGGTTGATAAGGACAACTTATGACAATCATGGATGGCTCTTTGTCCCTTTTCTCTTTTGGGAAAGTCACATGTCCTTGCCAAATCCCAAGATTGACTTGGTTGAAAGTCTTTGAATATTTTTTTGTGTTTTCATGTAATAGATTATGTTTATTTAATTTCTCTTTTGTTTAAACCAAGTGCCACATGTAAGGCTAGGATTTCATTTTTGACAAGTGGACTGCCACTTGTATGGTGTAGAATGTATCTTGTTTTTGGCATCCTTGTAAGGTCTATATAAAGGTCAACTTCTTCATTGTAATAAAAGTTGAAAAATAATTTTTGGAATGAAAAGATGTAGGGCTCTTGAGGGAGTTTTCTATCATCTATCCTTCATCCAAATTCCGGCCAAGATTTGGTGGTGGTTCTTCCTTGACCGGTGGCTTTGCCTTTACGTCTCGGAAATTGGCTTGTTAGTGATATCCATAACCGGCAGCTTAGCTTTTACGTTGTGGAGGTCATTGACATCTATCATTTACTTTATCTTGTTATTTCCTATGTTTTATGTCATTTTCCTTTTGTTGTTTTTATCCATGTTGTTTGTAAGTTGTTATTGTGTTGTTGAAGTTTAGGAGTGTATTGTATTTAATTTTCCATTGGCCGGTGGCATAGCCTTTAAGCGGTGGATTGTTAGGCCTCTATCCCTTTGCTTTATTTTCGTTTATTTTATGTTTGCTTTGTGTTTTTTTTGTTTCAACCCACTTTAAACTTCTGTGAAAACGCGTCAATAGATCGCTCTGAGGTGACTGGAGATAGGCTGAGGGAAGCACAACATATAAACAAATCGTTATTAGCCCTTGGAGATGTTATTTTTGCTCTTGCACAAAAGAGTCCTCATGTCCCATACAGAAACAAGAAGCTCACTCAATTGCTTCAAAGCTCTTTAGGTATTCCCTTGTGAGTTATTTTGGTTTGGTCATAAAATGTTATAAATTGCTTCTTTGTACTCACGAGAAGGTAAAATTTCTTGATATATAGAAATAAACTTTTCGAATTCATCTAAAGTATGTTTTTCGGTTCATGCCCTGCAGGAGGACAAGCAAAAACTCTTATGTTTGTGCAACTCAATCCTGATGTAAATTCATTTTCTGAGAGTTTGAGTACCTTGAAGTTTGAAAAGAGGATCTCCGGGGTTGAGCTGGGTGCTGCAAGGAGCAGCAAAGAGGTGGACGCCTGTATGTCCATTATATTTCGTCCAAAAATCCATTGAAATATAATGGACAGACGTCCATTAAAATCTTAAAAAAATAGAAGTTGCATTTCAATGGACGGACGTCCATCGTATACGAACGACCGTCCATAGTTGTGGACGACCGTTCGTTGGTAATGGACAATTATCTGAAAAAAATTGTGCAAAGATTATTAACAGTGTAGATACGTTGAGTCAAACATCATGTCATTCGGTACTAATACTCGTGTAAAATTTCAGTGTTCCTAACGTTATTGAATTGTAAGCACTATTACAGAAGATGTGTAACTGATGGAAAGTACAAATTCAGGTGCTGAAAATGGGAGATAGTCTAAAGGTTAGAGCCTAAAACACAGTCCAGTACAATTTCATGCTATTAAAATGGTAAGAATTGGTTTACATAAAATCAAAAATAATTTAATGCACTTTTCCCCTGTTTAGCAGTATTGACAATTCCGCTTGCAATTACATCACTTTCATTATTTCTCCAAATATGTTTACCAAAATTGCTTAGATTTTCTCAATGGAAGTTTGTACTAAATGCCTCGGCTAGTTATAAATTATTTTTCAGATTTTTCTGTTTATTTATAGAACAAAACGAAAAGGCAGCCTCTTCATCCTATCTTCAAGATGGCTACTGCTTCTGCTTCTGCTTCTTACCAGAGCTTTATTTCCCTAAACACCATTACTAAAACCCAAAATTTCTCTCTTTCATACAACTCCGTCTCCATTCTTAATCCCGTTTCACATTCTTCTCTTCTCACCGCTCGCTCTAAACCTACTCATTTGTGGCTTAAGAAACCATTCAACCCTCGTCTCTCTTGCACCAACAGTCTCTCCTCAATCTCTCCCAACACCAGCCAGTACGAGGTAATCTCTCCCTTCAATTTCAAACTCAACGCTCTTTGTTATGGAGTTCTTCAAGACCCACTTCTTGTTTTGTGAAAAATAATGCAGTTTTCTGATGGGTCCTCCGAGGTTGAGTTAAGATTACAAATGGGTGGCCAAGATAATCTAAGCTCCAAAGATGTGTTTGTTGATGCGGATGGCTCTTCTTTGACTGTTAGAGTAAAGCGCTCTGGTTCTCTTCTTACGCTTATAGAAACTAATCAACTGTTTGATAAAGTTAAGCCTGCTGAAACAATATGGTTTGTAATTGTAAACTCGGAAATTGAGTACATTTTGTTTGAAAATGTAGGACTTTAGGGGTTTGATATAAACGTAAAGGTTTCTCCCTTGAACAGGTATATAGATGATGATGAACTGGTAATTAATTTGAAGAAGCAGGACCCGGAATTAAAATGGCCAGACATTGTGGAGTCATGGGAATCTCTGACAGCAGGGTCTATGCAGCTTCTTAAAGGAACATCCATTTACCTTGTTGGGAATTCAACTGAAATTAATGAGAAAGTGGCTTGTGAACTCGCCGTCGGTCTTGGGTATTAATCTATTTTCCTTCAGGTTCAATAGAGTTTTAGTATCACTTTGTTTTCATTAGCAAATAAAGAAACCACTCTAGTAGTCAGTCAAAGAGAATTTGATACCATAAGTGTGACAATTATAAGATTGGATAAGTAATTTATCTGCAGGACTGGTGTTCTGGCGTTACGCTACTAGCAGGCTCTGCCTATATCTATAAGTCTTGCATTTGTCTTTGCTTTCTTAAAGGAACATCCATTTACCTTGTTGTATTTTATTCTTATGGTTGTTCAGGTATACACCTCTTAGTACGAAAGAGTTGCTGGAAACATTTGCCAAGCAAACGATTGATTCATGTAAGATTACTGCTATCCAATTAACACTCGTTACAATGTTGTCAATGCTAGCTCTTCACGTCCCTTAGTGTAGGGGTTCACTTTTGAACACAAACAAGACCTCAACTCTCGTTCTGTCTCTAGCCTGCATGTGTATGCATATAAATATGTTCTGAAGGCATTCGTCAATATCTAGTAGTAAAGAATATGCAAGCATATTTGTTCGTACAGATAATAACAAGAATAAGGATATAAGATGCAAAAATGCTATGCTACAAAGTCTATAGCACTTTTCTAGTATATGGTTGACTTCTTTTGGCCAAAATATAAGAGACATTATCACTGCAGTTATCTTCTTGTTACAGTTGTTTCTCTCATTCATGAACTCTTTTCCAAATTAAGCTGCAATTTCTGCTGTTCTGGTGAAGCCTGTTAAACAGTTGAAGCATCATTTTATATATCCGTGAATAATCTTGTTACAAACTTGTCATCCCTTCCTCCTTAACACCTTCTTAGTAACTTATTTAATAAAAGAACTACTTTATGTATTGCAATTATCAAATCCATTGTTACAATTTTAATTTTCCAATGTTTTCTTTGCTCAACATTCTACATTAACTTTAATAAAGAATAAAAATTTAAATGATGTAAAATCTCTTGGGAAGTGACTTGTATTACACATCTTGCAGTACATTAACAAGTTAGTCAATTTTAGGGATGGTTGCTGAAGGCTCAGACGCTGTAGCTGAAGCAGAATGTGCTATATTGGAAAGTCTAAGTAGGTATGATCTATGGCTTAAATGGTTCTTCAGATCATTGTTGTTAGAAAATTGAAAGAGTCGTCTTTACTGGGTTGGAATTTGGTTTGTATTGTAGTCATGTCCGTGCGGTTGTTTCAACTTTAGGAGGGCAGCAGGGTGCTGCTGCAAGAGCTGATAAATGGCGGCATCTTTATGCAGGATTCACTGTATGGCTATCACAGACTAAAGCAACAGGTAACTTAACTTTGAATTCTTTTTCATTGCTTCACTTTATATTGGTAACTCCTAGTATTTTCCCCATGTAAAAGTTGTTTTCAACTTTTTGCCATGCGAGATATGCAAGAATCCTCCTCTTTATGAAAAAAGTTCTTCCAAATATTATGAAGACCCCTCTACATTTGAAATTTCACCTTAAAGTTATAATTTTTATACTCAAACTCAACATTCATGCAAGAAGACGTGTTCGGAGTTGCTATTTTGGTGCTTTATGCATTATGAGCTGCAGTTGATTTAAACCTATTCATGCAGATGAGAATTCAGCCAAGGAGGAGGCCAGAAGGCATGTTCAAGATGGTAATTCAGGTTATTCAAATGCAGACGTAGTTGTCAAGCTACAGGGTTGGGATGCTGATCATGCCAAGAGTGTGGCTCAGGCATCCTTGAGTGCCCTCAAACAGTTAATCTTGTCTGACAGGAAACTCCCAGGTACTCATAGATTATGTTGCAGAACTCCATACCTCAGTTTCATAGAGCTTCCTACTCTTGATAGACTTGTAACTTGAGGTGCCATAACTGATGCTGTTTCTAGTTCTTTTCCACGTTTCATGCTTGAGAATGTTAATGTTAGGTTGTGGTGCTGCTCTTGTAATTGACATGGACACTCATTTGTGTTGTGTTGTGTTATGAAGGTAAGAAAAGCCTCTATATAAGGTTAGGATGTCGCGGAGATTGGCCAAACATTAAGCCTCCAGGATGGGATCCATCATCTGGAACTGATACATCTCCTGCAAGAGTGTAGAAATTAAACAATGTACATCAAAGCAATAGATTATTTGAGGAATTTGTCCTCACATCATATCATTTTGTAAGTTATTTATTTGTAGTTTATCTCAATTGAACTATAAAGAGAATGTATTTATCTCTATTATATGGTTGTTTATGAGTTAGTACCACAAACGAGTCTTTTATTGATATATACCAATTTCATTTAAAATCAAATATTAAAATTGAAAACCAAACTTAAATAAAAGAAACCACAAGAGCAGCAGTACGGAATCGTAGATAGGTGAAATGTTGAGATTGAAAGGTGCCGGAGGTGTCATCCACACCGCCAATTTCCACAATTTCCATGGTGGTATTCGTGGGATTCACAATTAAAATTTTTATGATTATGTGTGTCAAGTTTTTATTGGACAGAAATTCTTAGTAGAAAAGATAAATAATTTTAAGGAGGTGTTTGGTTTAGGCCTCTTCCCGTCGAAGCCTTTATTTCCTATTGCACCTCGGATATTTGGTAGTACATGTTTTGTTCGTGATGTTCGAC
>WYDK02000080.1:4580305-4598414 GCA_009867345.2 Toxicodendron radicans
GCTATTAATTTTTCTAGATCTTAAACCCTAAGATTCAATCAAACCCATGTCATTTTTGTTTCAAATACATGTTAATCCTTATAATACAACCTTCAACTGCCAGCAGTTTCTGGCTAGCCGTGTGCTGAAATGATGACGGTTGTCGACTGCTGATGGTGGCTGGGGTGGGCTGGGGGTTTTTGTTATTTTTTAAAATTATATTATAGGGGTGTTTTAGTTAAATTTTTATATATAGGGGATTAAATCAATATCAATAATAATAATAATAATATTCAAAAATAGGGGCAATTAAATAATTTATATAACATACCTACACATTTATTAAACTCAACTAAACATATTAATATAATATAATATACCTACAATCCTAAATCTTTCAACCAAACACATTTCATCCAAGATTCCTAGTAATATTTCAAGTAATCTATTTTCCTCTTAATCTAACATACCTAGAATAATCTAAAATTCCCTAAATCAAACCCCTTCTAAGATGTTTAACATTATTAATTCAACATGCCCAACGGTGGGGTGGGGTAAAATTTGAATTTTGAAAAAGGTTAGGGAGAGAGAAAATAACCTAATAAGCGAAGAAGAGTAAAGGAAGGGAGGGGTGGGTGACCGTGACCTAAAAGCCTTGAGTTACTCAACCTCCATATAGGGAAGAGAGGCCGTACAGTTTGTGATCAGCATTGATTCAGTAATTGATCAGATCAGAGTGTTGGTGTTGCTGCAAAATTTGCCTGCACTAATGCACTGTCACACACACACGAAAATACTCCTTAAGAATGTCAAAAAAATTATTTTATCATCATTACACTATCATTCATTCTTGGTCCACGAACTTTACACGTGTAGTTATCTTGTTGGATTGATGTAGACGTCTGAAGGGTGTGGCAGCCGTCAGATCTGCCTCTGTGGGTCCCTCTTCGAAAAGAAAGTGACTTAGTAGCTTGCTAGGGTGACGCTTTACGTTTGTTTTTTTCCATGCACCCTTGTTTTCACCCAAAACCAAATAAAGTTTCATAAATTTTGCAGTGTTTTGAGTAGCTCGAGAACTTTTGCATGAAAAAGTTGTAGTGTGGTGGGCCAGATCATCTCGTATATTTGACAGCAGGTTGCATGCTATTTTCATGCAATTAATTAATTTTTTTTATTATTTCACTACCTGCTTCATCAACTTTTGTTTCCCCATGTTTTACATTAATTTCTTTTTTACTTTATATTATCCAATTAAAAACCCTTCTTTCTCCTTTACTCTTTTTCCGTACAAATCACTGATATTATTTTTCATAATTAAAATTTTGGTCCATAATTGAGGGTCTATATATTTAATATTATAAATATAAATCATGTGTCTACACAGTCACATGATAATATAATTAAAACAATTACTTAATTTATTTATTTTATAGAGGCGTGGCGTGGGCAAGAGGTCTTAAATCATCCTAGCTGTCAAAATTATTGCATCGGCTGCTTTTTATCAGACCTATATGAAGAAGAAGAAGAAAAAATAAGTCAAATTGCTTCTTGATCTTTGGGACTTCTGATGAATATTTATTGCTATAATAAAATATATTTATTAAAAATAATAAAACTATGAGTCAACTCTCAATATGTTTGACAATTTTATTTATTTAATTTAATTTTTTTTTTTTTTTTTGTAAATTTGTTTCATAGTTTTTTACACAGAAAAAAGCTGACAAATATTCAAGTGATGTTTCATATATAAAACAGAAAATAACACCTTTTAAGATTACGTATTATATTTTAATTCTTGTTATGTCTGTGATTAATTAAATTAAATCCCAAAAAGATTAGTGGTTTTAATCACAGTAATTAATTAGAGGGTAAAAAAGACAAAAAGTAAAAGAGAGGAGGGAAAGGAAAGTAACAAAATCTCAAAACCAAAAATACAAAAACAACGCATTGTAAGGCGAGAATCTCGCGGGAGCCAACGGTATAATTCGTTCATTCATTCATATTCTTGGTTTTAAAGAGACAGAATATTAGAGAGAACAAAGAGCATAAAAAGAGAGAAGAGCTTAAAAAAAATTTTTATCCTGCATCACACGTGTCACACGAAGTGACATGTCAAAGAAGAAGGGTCTGTTTCTTGTAAGGGATACGGTCAAAGACATAGGGTGAGTGTCAGAGCCAATGGGAGGTGGAGAGGGGCGCGTGAATCAAGGCAAATCATTTTGCAATCCATTGCTTTATGATTGACGCCTCGCTGACAGAGATGTCAGCGTAGCAGCTGCAGCTGAGATTGCTACAGGCTTTTGTCGTTTCATTTCTAATTTTACGGGCAGCTCGGGCAGTTAAAATGTTTGTATAGGGAGAAGGAGTGATGGTGACCATACCTTCTACCAAGGGCAGTGTTGTCTTTGTCTGCCCGGCATTCAAGACGGGCTACTATTTTTTCTTTTTTTTTCTTTCTTTTTTTTTTTTTTCAATTTCCTAATTGTAAAATTTGTGAAATAGCCTTACCTTAATACATACCTCCATTCAATTTCATTTGACTCCCAAAAGAATGTTTACCACTTTTGTTCTAAAAACATATTTATTACAAAAAGTTTAATAATCAAACAAATGGGTGAGAAAAGTAAATAAATATATAAATAATGGGTTTTTTTTTTTTTTTTTGCTTTTTTTATGTGCTCTTCTACCAACGCAAAACTTTCTTTATACATACTATAATGAATGTGGAAGACCCCACAATTTCTACAGGTATATTTCAGGCCCTATCAGAATGAAAATGATACATTCCATAATAGTCGGAAAACCAAAAAGCCTAATAAAATCTTTCCCAATAAGTCACTAACCCAATCTTGTGGATGTGAAAGCCCAACACGGGTAAAAAACTACCACCAAGCTTGCTTCTTTCTTTCTTTCTTTTAACACTAGCTTCGTTCATCACAGTAATGAAAAATCTCTTTCACAGACAGTGAAAGTTGTTTAGGGTGGGGGGTGTGTTTTGATATAATGAAAAGGTTGGGGGAGGGAAGGAAGGTTGTGTCAGAAAGGTAAAACATAGAGAGAGTTATATTTATGTATTTTATTCATATTACAAAGACTGGAAATGAATGATTCATTAATAATTACTAGCTTTTAATGAATGGTGATGGGACGATGTGACATATGGTGAAACATTTTATGAATCAGCTGGGGACAACTAGGAGAAGAGAAGACTCGTCTAATGGGACATGTAAATAAGTGGCCATGGACCATCCCTCTCCCTTTTTTAAAGAAACTTTTAAACCCCTCAAAATTCTAACCCTACTTTATTTTTTCATTATCTTTTTCTCATTTTTCTAACCTAATTACTGTATACATAATAATATTGCTTTATTTTATTTTAATTAAAATAAAACTAAATTTTTTATTTGGAAATCTAAAAATTAACCAAATCTCCTGGTTCTTAAAAAGCTACACTGGAGAGATCTGAACTGAAATAAATATAGAAAATGGAACCATACTGAGAATTCTGCGTTGAAACTGAAAATTCTGGAGGGTCCAGCTACTGCAGCGAGATAGATCTACATATTGGTTACAATCCTGTCATCTTGATCTCAATTCATTTCGTTTATACTTTGAATCAATTATTAAATAAGTGGGGTGGGGGTGATGAGTACTGAGCAGTTTCAAGTTGAAATTTATAACCTGTACTGATAATATATATACATACACACACAAATTCAAGTGGGGTTGATTAAATAAAGGCCATTAATTGTTGGATCAAAATATTAAACATTTCGGAGTTAAGATATTAATTGATTTTTAACTTCAAATAATATAACCATAGAGAGGCCCAAAAATACTTTGAAAGTGGGCTTTAATTTCAACTCCAATGGCCCTAGTGTCATGTAAAATCAGTTGCATTCATAAATTGAGCCCAGTCTTATAACCAAATGGGCTGCCATGTTATCTAATCCCACTCTAAAACCCTTTTATAATAAAATTTAAGCTCCACTAAAACTCTTTCTAAGCTGCCTCATTTTAATTAAAAGTTTTATCAAATAGAATTTTATTTCAAATACACCCAATTATCTTCTCTCCTGTTATTTTAAGAGATTCTAGTCACTACTTAAGTTTTGCTGATGCAAATTATTGTCCAAGGATGTTCAACTCTAACACCATTTGATGGATAAATTGTTTTAAAAGAAAATGTGGGTTTAGGTGGAATTCAATTACACACAAGAATAGCCTTAATTGAGCTTTTCAATTAACTTTACACTGAATGGTTTGGAAGAGTTATCATATACTATTATTACATAAAACTTTAATGAATAATATCTACCGAATTCACTATTCAGATTTCCTATCTTTACTGGACCACCCTTTTTGTCCTTTTAACGCCTAAAATTCGGGTAAAGCATCAATATCACGTTCATTGATTCAATGAATAGACTGTGCATGTTTAACATGACATGACATGACCAACTCTCAACTGGAGAATAATATTATATAATTTCAGATGGCAAAAGGAGAAAAGAAAAGAAAAGGCATTTCATTTCTTCTATTCATTTATTCAAGTAGTCCATTGCTACAAAAAGAATAAAGAACCTAGCCAAGGAAGCAGCAGACTGAAGTGTATTAAATCAATGGATTAGCGGGAATACCCACTTCCCCTTGACAAAAATAATTTTGGCTGATTAATTAAAAAAGTAAAAAAAAGAAACCAAATTTACATCATAGTTACTAACCCAATTTCTATTTCAGCCTTGCAGGATGGAAGGTTCTCCTGCCAAAGACGGAAAAACACCCCGGCCTGAGAACCCCAAGAATTGTCATCAGTGCAGATTGCCCCAATTCGAGACCCCTGCACAAAGAATAAAATTGTACTAAATTTTGTTAATTTTTGTCGCTGCTCCCAGAATCAGAATCAATTTTGTACGGTGTGGTCTTCGTGTTGTTTCAACCCCATTAGAGAAAATGAAGTTAGCAAGTCAGGCTCGAAGGCTTCTCATTAGTCTCTGCAATCTAAATTTCAATTCAATCTGCTGCTATCTGATCCTAGAAATGATGGGCCTCTAACTTTAAGACGCTTTGGCCCAATCTCAATAGGGGGTGGTTCCCTCATGGCTTTTCCGAAATCGTGCTGGAACCTGTCATTTCTGTGGTTTTCTCGCTGTTTACTCGTCGCTTCCTCATCGATCAACTTCTTAAATTTAATAGATATAGGAACGGTATTAACTCTGGCAAACTTGTCCCTAGCAGCACTCTCTGAAGTTTCTTTATAGTTAGAAGTATGATTAACACTATGATTTGATTCATCAGATCTGGAGCACTCTGATGGCATTAGTTGACCACATCGCCCTATAGGTTGGACTTTCTTCAATCGCTTCAGCCCCTGTTTTGTTGAATGAGCACAATATAAATTTCAACGATCAATAATTGAGGTCCAGAATAAAATATAAGAGAATACAAAAAAAACAATAAGACTAAACGTAAAAACCAAAGCCAAATAAGGCTGATAACCCTCCAATTCATTGGTCAATTCCTTCTTAAGAATCCAAAGCTAACCCAAAATCATATGATACAATATTTCATTTCTAATCATTCGTTTTCAGTTTGAAAGCATTATTTTATCATATAACTAGCATCAGAAATGAAGCTCAGTGATTCATAAATTAATACCTGATGTTCTGAATTCCTCAAAGACATAGCATCATTAAAAGTTCTTTTCTCCACTTTTAATGATGAACGACGCTTAACCCTAAATATCTCTGAATCGGAATCATCACTGCATTGATCCATCTCAGCCCTAACATCGGATCCATGAAGATTGTTGCCATGGGTACTTGGGCGTCCGTTATGTCGTTGAGAGGATAGATTAGATGCATATGTGGTGTGCGATACTCCGTCAGCAGATGTTTTAGTGTCAAAAATCCCGAGGTTAAAATTAGCTTGCTCATGTACCTGCTTTAGAAATTATAAACTTCAATTTTTTCTGACAGTAACATAGTAGGTACTTTATTCAGTGCAGGAAGATACTAGTTACAAAAAAAACATATAACATAAAGGATAGCACATTCAGATATCAAGGAGCCGGTCTTACATTGTTGGCTATGCGTGAGCTTTCACTTGCAAATGAACAAAGAGTCGATGCAGCAAAAGAAAGAGAAGCTTCTGCAAGTTCAGATCTAATATATTCAGTGCCATGGCTCAAAGTAGGCTGTTTATGACAGCTATATTCTAATCTTGCAGACTGATCTTGATTTTTTTCATAACTCTCAGGGTTCAATTCAATGTTTATCTCACAATAAGGAGAGTGTCCATCCTCAACACCATGCAACAAATTTGATGATGGAAAAGAATACAACTTATACAAGTCAATGCCGCTTTCAGCTTCCTGTTTAGCCTCCTCTAAAACTCCTTCCTGCTCAAACTTTTTGGCTGCAGCCTCTATTTCAGCTATGTCCTCCCTCAAGAAAAGTGTAAAAGTTCTCCCACATGAGAAGTGAAGGGACTTGACATCTGGAATTGGAAACAAAATCACTATAACAAACAAATAATTTAATTACTAGAATCAAGAAAAAGACAAGAGTAAAACATACCATGGCGGAGGCACACAGGATGTGAGTAACAACTGCAGTTAAGGAAGGCAATATAACAATCGCGTTTGCAGAGGCTGCAGAGAATAGTTCCATGGTTATTTGGAAAAACACCAGTACATAGACCTGATTTCATAACAGACCAGCGAGCACGATGCAGGAAACGTATCAGATTCACAAATGAGACCTTAATGTTATGGTGAGAAACAAGGTCTGCAGATGAATAATCTGAGTCTTCCAGTACTAAGCTAGTATACAAAAGCATTGCTTCTTTACACAAAAGTTCTTCATGAGGAAGCAGAGGCATCCTACTCAGATGTGCATAACGCCAGCTAGCTACAGCCCCCAAAGGAAACCAATCTCCAATTGCAAAGTTCACAGCCTCCCCACAATTGAAACCTGCAGATTTAAAAAAGAAAAGCAGGATATTATAATATAATAAATATGCAAAATGGGACAGATATCATTGCTTTGTTCAAGCTTATAGATATTTTACCATGACTGAACCCAGAATGATATGCTCTGGGGAAGGTAATAATAAACTCTCCAGGCTTCTGCACAGCCTTATATACTGGGACATCTTTCTCTAATAAAATATTTGGAGGAAACAGAGTAGTTTTTCCCAAGAGTACATCAAAAGCTCCATTTTCGCCATCAGTTGACAGAATATCATTGGTATAGACATGTTCTCTGACCACCTTTTCAAATTTTAAGGCTGCATGACCCGGAATTCCATACCAAGTTTTTGATGCACCACAGTGATGATAATTAATGCTGCAACAGAAAAAATATATATATGGATTTTACTAGATGGATAAACAGAAAATATAATTGGGTGCCGTGAAATAAAGAAAGTGATACATACCTATACAAATAATGATCTTCCACATGCCAAGCGAACATACTAAACAGCATTCCAATGTAAAGCATCGGATCAGTTACTCCCTGAAAAATACTCAACATTAAATCAATGGAGGGCAAATACTTCATACAAAATTAATTACAAGGGAAAAGTTATACTGTAGTTACCGGAATTGATGTGTCCAGAAGACGCAAAATGGATTTGGGTAGCCGTGAAAGCTTCTGAAAATACAGAGGAAAACTTAATATTTAGTTGACATTTGGTTAAGAATACATAAAAATTACTTTAGTAATGATATAACTTTATGCCAAAGATTAGCTGTGTATTCAGGGAGGGAAGTAGTAGAAGAAAATGATATATCATACAAAAGAACATGACACTTTTATATTAAGAAATTGTTGGTCTACAGCAAAGACTCTCTATCTCCTAATATCTAATACAACGCACTAAATCAAAATATGTTAACATTTTTGCTGCTATATACCATTCAGTAATTGTTGTCTCCTTCCTCATTATCTTCCCTCTTCAGGCAGGTAGAAATATTTTAAGCATTACATCTTAACACGCTATAAGGAGAATCAAGTCGACCATCATAGGGTTAAATTATAATGGTTTTAAAACATCATCCTCCTAGGGGAGAAAGGACACAATTCACCGGCAATTCATAGCAAAAGATCAGCCACAAATGCGGAAAGTCAAAGGCAATGAGTCAGATATTATGAAGGCCCTGCAATAATTGCAGGAGATACAACTATGTCCCCTGCGGCACCCAATTCTGCAGTAACTGATTGCAGATCAAATCTTAAGGCTGGACCGTACGCACGTTCACAAGTGTACATGTGCCTAGATTAAAAGTTAATTCTTAATATGCAATCACTTAACTTATAGTTCATTGAAATTAATCAAATCCTCATAGATCATGATAGGCTAAATTTACTTCGGTTGTTCTTTAAAATTGTTTGACGGGATTCCAAATGCTATGTCACAAAGGTGTGTAATGTACAATGAGCCATCCCTGAGGTTTGGTTACACTTGGTTGAGTTGAGAATTGTTTATGTACCAATTCATATTAGCTCCTAGGCTTGTACAACAAAGTAACCACAATTACATGTCAGTAAGAAGACTTAGAAAAAGTGAACTAGAACAGGGGGAAAACCATAGAAGCTGTAAAAATGAAGCTAATTCTACCTCACAAAATATGTTGTTGTGATTCAGTTAAGGAAACAACCCCATATCAAAAGAAAAGAAAGCACAAAAGAGATAGAAGAGGTGATAAAATCAAGACCTTCAAATTCCACTTGCTATTTCCAAGCGGATCACTAGAAGAAGATGAAAAGGCACTACCATCAACGTCACATGCATATTCAACAGTTTCTGTCTTTCCACAAGCAATTTCATACCAAAATTCCTTTTCCAAGTACAAGGCAGGAAGACAACCAGCACTACAATATCTACGAGCAAAAACCTTGTTCGCCATTTTCTCGAAATCACGAAATGTGTAATTTCTGTAATTTTAAACATACTCAATACCTAATATAAATTATCAAGCCAACAAATTGTATTTTCTTTAGAATTAAAAAAACTCACCTGCCACTCATGGAAAAAGTAACTTTGTCTTCAGCATCCCACTCAGCAAGACGAAGAGGTTGTACTCTAGGTGTGAATTTGAATCCTACTTTCTCCTTCATCAATACAACCCCGGCAGGAACAGAAGCACTCAAAGGAGATATAATCTTGCATATACCTGAAGTTTATGTGAAGATTCAAATAGTGAAAAAGTTTTATCTAAAATGAAAAGTACTGAAGGTAAAGTAACAAGACCAAGATATATATGTTAACTCATAGTCATTGAATGATGTGAAGCTGCTAAGAAAGCAAAAACACTAGTTCCTTTCAATACTGGCAAAGACAACGACAGATGACATAACTATAGGCACATCAAATATATTCGTATGCTTACAACCAGAAGAGTCAATTTTCACAATTAAAGGCCCCCCATTCTCCTCCCACCCAATGCATTAAGCTTAATTAATAATTCTCATATTTTTCACATAACAATGAAAATATAGACACCCAAATGAAAACAAGTACAGAATAATGATGTTTGGAAGAAAAGAACGGCTAGAAATAAAATACTAAAAGAAACGTTTGGACTTTGGGACATTGAGTTTGGAACAAACCCTACCCTTTTGGATCAGTACGCTTTATATTAAATGAGTGTTTAACACAGTTTCTTCCGCTAAATTTGCAGTGTTATTTTTTTCACAACTATATTATTGAAAAGACATTTTCAACACTCCATATCATAGTTCATAATCGATGGTTAAAACCACTAATTACAACATACGCTTAGTTTACACATTACAAAACTAAAATCAGAAAACATTCCAATCAACGATCAAACTAATGATATCACTTATACATAATCTGTAGTTATATATACGAGGAAAAAAAATAACATTGGAAATGAATGGAAAAATATCAAGTCCTCAAAGCTTAATATAACATTTACAATTCGCGAATGAGATTTTTTTTTTAAAGAAAAAAAGTAAAAAATAAAAAAAGATTACTCAGTTTAACTTTTGGTAACAATTTGAAAGAAAAATATTTAGCCGATAAACGACAGGAAACTTTTACAATTGTCAGAGTACAATCATAAGAAAGCATGATGAAGTTCAGAAAAACATAAATGCGGTTACCATATCGAGAAGCTTCTGGAGCTATCTTCTGTAAATAAACTAAAGGGTCCTCAAATTCATCCTTTGTTGGGCAGTACACAGGACATTCTGGGATCTTTTCTGTCCATTCTAGATCTTTAGTATCAAACTTATCAACCTTGCGCTTCGAAAAGACGTCCTTCCCACTTGACTCGCCATTTGACCTAGAAAATGAATCTACATTACCATGTACTCTAATTCCACATGATGCTGAAGCTTTTAAAGAATCTCCTCCGCTTCTAGTCATCGTATTTGAGACACCTATAGTCTCACTAATGGTTTCTGATTTTACTCGCTGAAGTCTTTTACGCTTCAGAAATTCTAAGGCATTTTTAGCCTCTTTCGACAAGCATACCCTCCCTTCCACCTATAGAAAGGTAAAAACATGTAATAAAATCAGAATAACAAATAGGTAAACCATGATAAAAGTAGACAAGACAGCACATGAGATCACAAACATAAATTATTCTCCAACACTGGAATACCAATAACATAGAGGGAAAATGACTGAATCACTTCACCACAAGTTACAAAAATAAGCTTGAGCTACATAAACCTATTATCTTTCCAGTGGATAACGGCAACTAATTCCTTTAGTGCAATAATTACGCACAGATAAGACCACTTTTTATAAAGTTAGATAACTCAAATGGGAAAAAGAAAATCAAAAGAGAAAACGAATGACAAAAATATTTAGACTGAAAGGTCATTAGTACATAAATTAAGGGGAACACACTGGATTAATTAAAAAAAATACCATAACCAAAATCTATTTTGTCAAGTGGGCAAAGTCTAAGACCAAAAAGGAAACCAACCTCTATACAGGAAAAAGAAATCAAAATCTAAATGAAAACGGACATCCCTACCCAAACAGGAATTACATCCTACAACTAGGATCTTAAAGAAATCCTACATTTAGGATGTCTTACATCAGTTTTCACCTGATAATTTTTCAATATCATATTACCACGTCAAAATTTGATGCATAATTGCCATTTTATGCACTGAAATGCTCCACAAAAAATCAAAAAGAGTTCTTTTACAGAGCTTTGAAAATGGCCAATATCTTTATTGCTTCTGCTAACTATGGAATCATTATGTACCACATCAAAATTATCAGAGAGAAACAGGGTCTCAGAACCACTTATAGTCATCAGCAAACAGTCGTCAACTCCGAATCACAGATTCTACATCCTGATCAACATCATCTAAAATATCCACATTCCTACTTTATTCCATCTTAAAACGACAGTATGATCCAAGCAGTTTTGATGAAAAGATAATGACATTATCGTGATGAACTCGTAAAAGGGATTTCGATGTTAATTCTCAAGGCACCAAGAAGGGAAGACAAGAAACTTTGACATCTTTGTTTGCAACGCAGTATGAAATAGAACCTCTTCCACCCAATAGGGGTGTTAAAAAAAAAACCGATAACCGAACCGAAAAACCGATACGGTTGATAGGGTGAAGCGGTTTTCCGGTTCGGTTATTGGGTTACCATTTTATGGTAACCGGAACCAGTTTTAAATAAAATTTTAAAGAAATATATATTATTATTAATATATTATAATAATAATTACCCTAAAATTGAAATCCCCAATCCCAATCGGCTCACTCTTCTTCAAGTCTAAAGTTTTCACTCTTCACTTCAGTTATTCTCCATCTCCAGATCAACGGCAGTTTCTTCAGTTTACAATGTGCTATCTATCTTCCTTTCTCCATCTAACTTTTCTTGCATTTCATCATCTTTTTCTTCACAGTTTGGGAATCAAATCAGACACGCTTTACACTTGTCTCCTCTTATTTGGTTAACCCAAGTCCTTCCATATTTCACAAAACATTCAAACTTCCATATTTGACTGCTGAAACTTTTTACTGTAAAGAAATGCAGTTGAGCCTTTAACAAAAGCAGTTTCTTGTATTATAAACAGGTTCAAAACCGGTTAACCGGTTTTAATAACCAGGTAATAGTTAAACCGGTTCGGAGAAATCTCTAAACCAAAAAATCAGTTCAGTTCGGAAAACTGGATAACCTGTTCGGTTACCCGGTTATGAACACCCCTACCACCCAGATCAATATTGAGGGCTCTTGCCAATCTACTCCATTATTATCCTAGACAAAAGAAGAAGCTCCTAAAATCACCACAGGGCTAAAGGAGCAGAAGAAAAACCTAAACTTGCAAAAATGACTCCTCAGTGATTCACAAAAAAAAAAAATCATCACGGTTATAATGTTGAATTCACCTACTCGTTCTAAAGAAAAAATTGAGCAACAAATAAGCGTAAACCATTCATTCAGTCCAAACCAATAAAAAATCTTTCAGGAAAATTTCCGTCAGAACGTAAGGATTTTATCCGCTCCAATTATGATTAACTATAAATGAATCTATGGATAAGTCAACCATATGAGACCACAATGATTCGTCATTCTCGACACCATTAAGCTCAGAAATGAGGAATGGAAACACCCTTGTTCATATTGTTAGTCTATAGTCCACATCTTCCTCTGCATATTTTCAGCTACAATAAACCTAATTTGACCCAACAGCACATTGACCATTTCCAATCTTAGAAATAAAAAATTTAACTCGTGACTTTCAATCTTATCCAAACAGTCAAAAATAACAACTGAATCAGCCAATATTCAACAAAAATAAACAAACTGCATTACTCAACATCAAAAAATAAATAAACAAGTGCATCTCCCATTATTGAGAAAAAATAAATAAATTTTATTTTAAAAATAAGAAAATAAAATCAGCCACCGGAAAAAAATAAATAAAATCCCCTGAGAAACATCTACAGGATCGATAATAACATGAGTATTTTATTAAAAAAAAAAAAAAAAAAAACTCTACATACATATACCTACAACAATTGCAAAATAAAATTTTCGAAAGATTGGAAAAAAAAAATTGAACCAAAAATTAAGAAACAGAGACAAAACCACCGCAATGTATAAGATCTGAACAACGAAAACGGAAAAAAAAATGAATTAATGAAATTTTCATTAAAATTTCCAAAATAATAAAGAAAATTGAAAAACAGAGAAATGAAAAAGAGAAATTAAAGAAACGAACACGTACCATTTCATTCCGCAACCGTTCTCGATACGTCTCCGTTTTATCTCTGAATTCACCGAACAAACAAGGATAAAAACAAGAAAACCCGAAAGAAATCCACAAAGCAACGACTAGATCACGATCTTATCCATTGACGATCAAAGCCAAGCCTCAAAAGCCAACCACATTCTCTCCAGAAACGGAGAAACGTAGTCAAACTCAGAGATCCAATTCTTCAACAAATAAGCCAGAAGAAATGGTAAAAACACATTCGAATTATTAACAAAGGGTGGATTAACAGTTTCCGGCGATTCAAGGAAATTTATCGCCGGATAAAGAGGTTTTCCGGTTAATAAAAAGTGGTTTGCCGGCGAAAATGAGAAGAGAGAGAAACTGTGGATGAGAGAGATGTAGAAAAAGAGAAAGGCTTAGAAAACCGGAAAAGAGCTAGGAGAGGATAATTTATAGTTTTATATTGATAAATGTTATTATTGCTTTTCTGATTAATTTTTTTTTTAAATGATTAAAATTTAATTAAATAAATTAAAGAGCGAAAAGTGAAGTGTGAAGGAAAGAAAGTGGTGGTTGTTAGGTGGTTCAACCAAACGCCTTGCCGGCTAAAACGCGTTTTTTCTCTTGCGTTTCGATTCTATTTGGAGTTTGGACACTTCCGTTTTCCAGACGTTTACGATTTTACCCATGTAATTTTTAAAATTTTACAACCAAAACGAGATAAAAGATAAGGCATTGGTTACTTTTATTATGGGTGTTTTGGTCCACATGAGGGACGGTGTTATCGAAGAGTTATGGTTTCTGTTTGGGTCAGAGAAAAGAAAGTGGCTAGAAAGACGGAAATATCATATGTGCTTTATGTTGGCTGTATGAATGTGTCAAACTTATTAATCTCACCGTCTAACTTTTCTAATCACGAAATTTCAACGGTCAAGAAGTGATGCCCTCTGGTAAGCGTGAGATCCCAATTGCGTGTACTTCTTTCATCAATCTGCCGACTTGTACAGAATCAGTTCTACCTACCTTATAGTTAGTTAGTCTGCTATTGAAGAGGACTATTCTACCCAAGGTTGGTTACCATTTATTGGTACAACTACGAATGCTATTTTCGACAATTTGCTTCCTAAGGAGTTACCCGGGAAACGTGACTGGATGTGACTCCAAAAGAAAGGAGAACTCGACACGTGTTCCAATCTGTTGAACAGTAATACACGTGGCAGCCGGATGAAGCGGCGGTTTTAGGAGTTTTGTGTGAGACAGTGGGTGGTGCCACAATGGAAATAGCTGGCAGGTAGAACGAGGCCAGATGACCGGCACCAGCCTTGCGCTGTAGCGACAAAACCTATAAAACAAAATCCGTGAAACCACAGTGGTTTCCGGTTTCCGGTTACTTTTTCTCTCTAACGACGTGGCTGATTCTTACTGGTTCCCTTAATCGTTTTATTTTTGTTACGCAGAGGTTGGTCTAATGATTAGTTTTCCACAGTCAGCGAAAACGAAACTTTGGCGGCTCGGCTCTAACACCGAGTCAACGTTCCACTCTAGTCTTCGGCTCACTCGGTTACAGTTGGAGCCGGCTTCATCTTTTTCTCAATCGGGAAGGATAAAGTAAAATGTGAGAAAATGAGCCCTAATTATTAAATAATAACAATATTACTGATAGTTAAAACCGTTATTATATACTAATTTAAGAAAGTTAATTTGATTGTTTGTTTGTTATATAATAAAAACTTTGTTGCTATAAAAGCGCATTATTCTTTTTCCATTAATTTGGTTAAAGAAAAGCATATGCCTTGTGAAACCACATGATTTAGCTATTTGATTAAACTGCAATATTCTTCGCACCAGATGACAAAGGATCCCTTTTTTTATATTTCAAGTAACAGCCTCAGCCTGCTATTAATAAAGGACGCTTCAAGAATCACCAAAATTATAATAAATTTATTCAACTTCAACCCTACACAACTTTGCGTCTACGTTTTCTACTCGCGCTAATAGGTCGAAACTTGTCATCTGAGGGTTAATTTCGTAATTTAAAAACCCCAAACAGGGAGACTTTGCTTATAAAGAGAGTAGAGGTAAAAACTTTATCTGGATAGTTCTCGAATTGACGAAAATGCCTTGGTGAACAGTGATAAATGACTTAAAAAACCTTCCTCTTTTTGGTATTGCGTACGTTTTGGGAGTACAGACTACAGAGTTTCTTTTGTCCTTTGACTGTACAGATAAGAAGAACGAAAATATTAATATTGTCAGCCGTTGGATGCGCATGATTAAGGGTTAGGATTGGGTTTAATTGATTGGCATTGAAAAATTTTCAACCATAAGTCTGTTTGCATTTTATCCCTCCGTTTATTTTGGAGTGAAGATGACTTGATTTTCTCAGAATAAGAAAAGTTTGACCGAGCTTGATTTGGAATTGGGTTGACTTATTTATTTTGGAGTCCGCAAGATGATCAAAACTTTTGGCTAAATGGAAGGGAATGGTTCAAAATATTAATGGTGTGGTTGTTAATTGGAGCCTCATTTATAGCATCACCGCCAACAATAAGTTAACATGGGTTGACATCTAACCAGAAACAAAAAAAAATCTACTTTCTTACGAGATTATTAGTCTAAACCCTTAAATGGCAGGTGACCTTTTAATATAACATCTTAAATAGAAAGAGTGTATATATCCAAAAGAATACCCTAATTTTAGTAAGTATATTCATAAGACTAAAACATTCTTTTAAGAGTATAATAAATAATGCAGTTCATTTGCTCCCCATAAACCAAATACCGTGTTATCTTGAACATCAAATTCTTGTTAATGGTTTTTGAAGGTATAAAAGTCTCATTCTGAACTCATGTTTATTTTCTCAAACAACTCCATTCTAACCTAGTTATAGTTGACAATTTTAAAAATCAAGTAATAATTAAATAGTGATTTTTGTGGGGTGACGTGGATGTTAAAATTGGAATTTAGAGATGGAGGAGATGAGAACAAGTGGGGTTAGATGGTAATTGTTGACCAAGTTTTGTTGAGGAAATATAAGTTTGGTAAACAAGACAAACCGACAAATCATCATCAGCTAATAATTAGCGTGGCTTATATCGAGCCGATTAAACTTAAAAAAGTTGTAATTAAACAAGTTTAATTAGGTAATTAATTAAGTCTTAGGCATAAAGAAAATGATACCTACCGAAAAAACGTTTCTAAAAATGTGCTTGCCGCATCATGCTTCGACCATGACAATTCCTTTGTTGTTAATTACAAAAAGATTTTGTTAATTAATTAATTAAAAGATTAGGATTCTGAAATATGTATATTCTTTCAAAACTTTAAAATAAAAGTTAATTTCATAAAATTTGGTTAGAATTTAAATACACATTTTTATTTTAAAAACAATGGATTCAAAGAATTTCATAAAACCGACAAACAGTTTGTGGATATAAAATCAGAAAACGAAAAAAAACAAAATTCATTTTGTTGATGTCAGATAACATTACAATTTCTAGATATATTGTGGTACAAGTTAGATTCTTGAATGGTATAATTATAATTTTTGAAAATTAATTTCAAACACACAATCAATGAACCTTCAAAGAAATTATATTCTGTATAGAACTTTCCTTAGAATGATATAATTGTTCTCTTCATATTGGTGAGTGTCATATTCTGAATGGATGATTCCTTGAGGAATCAAATTTTGAGTCATTGGCATTAAGCTCCAAAACATAGAGATAAATAAATAAATAAAAGTGATTGGGGTATTATTGAAATAAATAATCATGCAACCTTATCATAAACAACCATCTCATTCATTCTCACCTACTATTCTCTATCCAACATAAAATTAAATAAATATCCATCTCATTGCACCACCACCACACCACCACCACCAATAGTTAATTAAATTTGGAATCTGCAGGTCGATGGCAGGTATCTTAAAAGTAAATGCAAGTACTCCTTTTAACTAATCCTATTATTTTAGCACAAAAGTGCTTCCCCCAATTTATCCATAGGTAACACTTTTCTTTATAATCGTGACATGATAATTCGTAATTAGTTTGACGTGAGAATTTTTCTTTCTAATTTTTGGTTTTTACACGAAATTGAAGTTTTTTTTTTTTTTTTTGGGTATTTTTTTTTAATGAAAGGATGAATTAGTAGGGAACTCTTAATCAACAATGCATATTGTGTCTGTTGGGCAAAGACAAGGGCGTATGAGATAATGTTGCATCAATATGGGTGTACTGTCATGTTGTGTTGTTTCCATAAATTTAGCAAGTTTAAATATTAAATTAATTATATTCTTTTAATTTAATAAACAACCTATTTTAATTGAAATAAATACAGTAATTAGTTTGATAATTAAGAGTTTCTAATTATAGTTTAGATGAAAAAGGAAAAAGCTTAAAAAGTAATAGCCAATCATGGTGTCTGAATGTAGTCCTTGAACATTATGATATATTTTTTTTCTTTTTAATTACCTTTATTTGATTAATATGTTAATAATTTTATAATGTTGTTATCATTGGGTCAAGGTGACATGATATTATGTCAAAGATAGAATACTATTACCAAAGTTAAGTACATTCACATTGAAGTCTAATTTCCTTTTTCTGCTTTATTTTTATTTGTTATAATTATTAAGAAAAAATAGATTTGATTGTTTTGTTCGTATCTTCATGTTTTCCTCTTTCCTATTATTTAATTCACCACTCACTAATTAAACATTTTAAATAACCCGATGGAGCTTAAAACGTTTTCCACTCATAATAAAAAAAAAAAAAATTACAATAATTTTACAATCTGTAATTGTATTTATTTATTTATTTTTTTTTTTTGAGTTTTGAGTAAATCACCCATAAAATGTCAACCCAAAATGTGACTAAAGAGAAGAACCGAGTAAT
>WYDK02000080.1:4624204-4635707 GCA_009867345.2 Toxicodendron radicans
ATCAACTTCCCGAAATATATAAAGAAAACAGGAACCGAAACCCCGTGAATAATTGCACCAATTGATCCCAAAACCATCAACACACAGTCGTAAAAATCTGCAAATGTAAATAGTTTCAGCAACGATACTCTGTTGGGATTCTTCTCTTCTTCTTTCTTTTCCTTAATAATCGTATCATCATCCTGGTTACTTAGCGCTCTCATTTTGGCCAAAACTTGTACTCCACAAAACAAGACGAAGAATGAACTAGAATAGAATGTGAGAGAAAGAATATGAAGAGAGAAAGAAAGAAGAAGAAGAAGAGGAGGTGAGGAGGTGAGGAGTTAGATGAATCATTTAGTGCAAAATTAAACTAAAAGCTGAACGTGGTGGACTAAGTTACGGGATTTTCTTGTGAGTGACAGTTGTGTTTATGATGACATGCATTTTCTTATTTTTATTTCTGACAGAGAAAGATTTTACTAAGTTTAGCTACAGATCCACATCACTTCATCTCTTCAGATTTAACTTTTTTTCTCTTTCTCCATTAAATTGCATTTGAGGGTTTGTTGGATCTGGCTTTCCTTAAGACTTTTGCGTGTTGCTTCTTACTTTATGGTTCTAGTATTATTAATTTTTCCATATTTTATACAGGAAATGGAGAATTAAAGTGCTTATTTTCGTTCACAAATCAAGCAAATTTTAAAGTTTTTTATTTACGATTCTATAATCTTTCTCTAGCTATCCAATTAAAATGTTTATATGTGTTATAAATTTGACGTTTGACTGAGATTTTTTTAGATAAGGATTCTTCTTCTTCTTGCTGAAGAACAATATTGTTGAAGTTATAATATTAATAAATGTCGAATAAGTGGTGGTAATAGGCAAAATTAAAATTTAAAATTTTCTTTTATCATATTCTTTGTAGTATAGAAAATTCTGATTTGAATTTTATCAAACTCCACTTAACTAAAGGGATGAACTGGCGAACATCGACTGACGTGAAATGAGCTAATTAATTCAAATCGTTGTAATGTTACCATCGAGAAATAATTTTTTTGGGAAATTATTACGAAATTAATTAAAACGAACACAGAGTAAAATCATACGTCAGACATTCTTGAAACAAAGCGAGCCGACTCATACGAAGTCAAGTACACAGAATTCTAAGTGCAAAATTAATTAATTAATCAACAATAGTCAACCCCCAACAGCCCCATGAACAACCCGGACAAACTTCATAAATCCTTTTGGTTTATCCTGAGATGAGAACCGTTCAGAAATGGCTTCATTTACTCAACTATAAACTATAAAGACGGCTGCCCTCATTCCTCCTTTAAGAATATGAGACATCCATTTGTGGTTGCTCGATCAACTCCGACTCCTAGACAATTAGACACCATTCGAAAACTTATCTATTTTTATTATTAAAATATTATTTGACATATATGTCCATCACAGAGTTATTAATTCACATTGATTCATATAAAAATGCTTGCGTAATTAGTTTGTATGTATGACACAATTTGAAATTTTATTTTTTGAGCGTTAGGTGTATTTATTTTTTGGGAGAATATCATAGACTACTACTAGGGTGTGTTTCGTTCCGAGAATATTTTATTACTAAAAATATAGGATTACCAATGAGATAGATTATCTGAAAGATTACTGAGAATGTTATATTATATACGTTTCGTTATATTGGAATAAATTAGTGGGTATAAATAATTAATATGTTTGGTTAGGATGAATAAAAGAATTGTGAAAGAAACTTTTACTGAATTACATTTCTTTTTTAATATAATAATAATAATAATAATAATATTATTATTATGATTTCATTTAATCCCCTATATTTGAGAATATCTAAAACACCACAACCACAAAAAAAGTTTAAAATTTAACAAAATAACCTCAGCTACCCAAGGCCGACCGCTAGCCACCACTGCAGGCAATCGTCGGAACGATGCACGACAGATCGAATATGGGTTAATTTGTCGGCAAGACTTTGGTAGTTCTTTTATATTTTAATCCAAATAATGAATCAGAGCACATGGAAGAATTTCCTAAATTTGTTGTCAAGAAAAACAATATGGTGTGTTAGGGCATTACTGTCCAAAAATTTTATTACTTAGAGATAAAATTGTAACAAAAATTAAGATTAATTTTATGTAAAATGAGGGGCATTTATGTCCAAAAAATTAATTTATGAGGTTATAGAAGTCATTTCGCACAGTTTGACTAATTGTTATTTGGTAGACATTTTAGGGCATTTGTGTCCAAAATGTTTATAAATTAAGGCTAAAACAGGAACAAATTTGGATTACCTCAATAATAAAAAAATGTCACCATCTGAGTCGGTAATTAGATTATCTCATTTATTACATACAGTAATTATTATCGGTATTGGAGGATTACCGAAATCTTTTATTACTTGACAACTAAACATAGTAATGGTCGGATTAAAATATAGATTACCGGAGTAATTTTTTATACCTCGAACCAAAGGCACCCTTAAGGTTATCGAGTTTACATTCGAAATATGACTTTCTCACTTTTTATCAAATAAACCCTCAAAATTTGAAAATTATATCACTAATACCCCTTTGCCCTATCTTCATTATGTTATCGTTAGTGTGAGATGAGTAAAATAGTAACTTTAGCCTTATAAAAAAATGTTTGTAAACCTAACGGTAATGAAACGAAGTCTAGGGCAAAGGTGTGTAAGTGACCAATTATTTAAACTTTTAGGGTCCATTTGACAAGGTAAAAGGGTATCAATTATATGTTTTTCAAATTTTGAAGGTGTGGAAATTGTTATTTGAGTGATAAATTCGAAAGAATTATACTACTCAAACAACATTTTTCATACAATATAATGTGATAATAGATGATTGGGTAAAGTTTATTTTTTAATTTAAAATTAGTCAATTATATATATTTTATCACATCATGTTATATAAGAAATGTTGTATGTGTAGTATTATACAATTCGAAAACCTTGGTAATCTATAATACTCTCCTATTTCTTTTTTTTCTTTTTTTTTATGAATCAAGTAATTTTCATTATTATAATTAATAATCAAATTCCTTTACTTTACCTTACTAATTTCTAAGTTACTTTTTCTCTGTGGCACCCACATGAAAATAATTTCAGTTGTGCATTCAGTGATTAAATTTCAATAATGAGTTCAATCATTTACAAAATAAATAAAGCATGCCCATCATACAATTTGTCATGACAAAACAAAATAAATTAATGCTTTAACTAAAAATAATTAGTGTTTTAGATTCAAAATAACATAATTATATTTATGATCAAACAAATCAAAACCGTTCATGTCAATCAAGAGATTGGTAAACACTACTTATTAATTTGTAATTAAAAGCTCATTCAAATTACTTAATTATCATTTTTTTTCTTAATTAAAATCATGAATAACGTGGCAAGTATATATTAATTATATATATATATATATATATATATTTTTTTTTTTTTTTCTTTTGATCTTTATTTTAAAGTATTTTAGCGCAAATTTCCTTATCTTAGTTCTTAAGGATCCATTGACACTAAATTACAAACAAAAAAATAAAAAATAATGTCAATAATTGAACATTTATGGGTCCATATTATGTAAGAAATTAAGCACCCAACTTTGATGTGAAGTCTACCCACTTATGAAACTGTCTTATCTTTTGAATTAATTGCTTTAAATATGCTTTAAATATATAATTGCACATCTTTCTTATAGTTGCCAAGATATTTTATATGAAAAATAGGGTGGGGTGGGACTATATTAATCCCAAATTTGTTCAAAACATCCCCTTTAAATTTTGCTTTAATCACCCAATTATGTCCCAAATATATCTCTATTGAATTTCTAATTGTACAAAAAAAAAATTGATTTAATTAATAAATTTGAAAATAAAATAAAATAAATTCCATAAATAAATATTGATTGACAAGATTCTTCACCAATTTGATGACGGTGATAAGTATTGATTAATCAATGCTACAAAAAAAAATGTTTTTTCCTTTATGATAAATTTTATTTATAGATAAACTAGTAGTTTTATTTTTTCTCTATATATAAAAAGATAGTTGTTTAGAACTATATACATAAAACTAATAGCAAAAGAAGAATGAAATGAGTATAATAATATAATTTATAATAGATCAGTAGGGAATTGTGAAAGTATAAAGTGGAATTTAATGATATATGTCACATCTTATAAAATGTGAATTGTACATGTCATATATTATAAATACGAATCGGTTGGACAATAATTAGAAGGATATATCCATAAAAAATTTGGTAAAATACATTATTATAATGAATAAATGGAAAGCAAAAGCAGTTGAGAGGTGGGGAGTTGCCGAGTTGGAAATGAGGTCATAGTAGTTCGAGAGTTTTGAAATTTAATAATATTACACAAACATTATTTTTTATATATTATTATGTGGTAAAAGATGATTGATTAATTTTAAATTAAAAATAAATTTTTATTCAATCATTTTTTATCACATAATGATGTATATAAATAATATATGTATAATATTACTCTTTAAAATTAAATTGTCAAAATTTGTATGGAGTGATTTATTGAAATAAAAGAAGATTTCTTACACTATAAATGTTGTTGAAGTGACGTAATTGAGTCTTACACTATAAATAAATAAATAAAGATTAAGTGTTAGGTTTATAAAATCATCATCTAATAAATATATAATATCAAAATAAATTATCAAAGATCTTCTATAACATTGTAAAAAAGAAAATTACCAAAATGTACTTATTTAAACATGAGATTTACCAATAATAAAGTCAAATGGAACTACTATCAAAAAGACTTTTGATGATATTTTATTTTTCCTTTATTTTAAAATTAATTAAATTGATTGAGCAACAAACAACATTAATTGATGGGCCCTCATAAAACACTGATAAGGATTGTCGTTTTCATTTTGCCAAGTTGCGAAACAATACATTTAATTTCTCTTGGAGTTTTCCTAAGACTCCAATTTAACCCATCCTTCTATAATTAGTGTTGAGGGATTTGCTTTCATTAAATTTTGAAAAAATATATATATATTTATATATATATATGCTTTTTCCTAAGAAGTGAAAAATAGAATCAATTGTTTTTTTATAATTGAAATTATTAAAAATGCTAATAATACAATATAATAATTATTAAAAAAATTTATATTAACCACTAGGTTATTACATTGTCATAATTAATTTTTATTTTCCTGAAATCAATGTATGTATACTTTGGAAGCTCTAGAGTCTTTGACCTCAATTAGGACATCTAGGTTATGTTTTTCCACTTGGTTTACCGAAAATCCATGAAGATAAGGTGATTAGTAATTAATATTAAAGATTTATAAAGTAATAAATAGGTATGTACTATGTAGTCTACTTTTAAGAGAGATTTTTGTTATTTCATTATACTTAAAAAGAGGATTATTGTTAGTAACCCAAAATAAATATATTCATTTATTTATAATATATTTGGTGTTTTTGTAAACAATAAATGGTAGTGGTAGTGGTAGTGGTAGTGGTAGACAATGACAATTTAAGAGAATCATAAACTAACCAACAAATCAGAACAATGAGAAGCCATGAACAACAAACAATAAGAGTTCAATTCATCTACTGGCAATGGGGCTACAAAAACTGTGCAATAATAACAGTAGGAGGAACAAACTTGAGATTGAAACAAACCAAATATACAATGGAGAAAGACGTCAGGGAGCCTGGGGTCATCGCGTCTAATTATTCTCGGTCGATAACCGGTCTTTGAGAAGCTTGGGATGCACAAGCAGTCTGTTCTGAAACCTCGACGAGGCCTTGGAACATTCTCAATATCTCAGAAGTGTCATCCAAGTAATACTTCGCTTTGCTGGGTTTCTGGCCAACAGTGCAAGCAAAAACTTCAGCAACTGGAGACAGCGACGGACCAGTGCGGGCATTCATTATCACCTCAAACATGTCTTCATCTGATCGGTCATCCCCGATACAGAGAACAAAATCTGGAAGCATGTCATTATGTTGCCTGGCTGCAAGTAGGCGTTCCGCGACAAGACCCTTGTTGACACCCTATTGATTTGTATGAGATTAAAGGAGGTTATTAACTCAGAGCATAAGCCTTATATTCTAAGAATTAATTCTGCAGCCTAATACGACAGGTATATAAAGTGACCTACAATGCCATAAGGGACTCATTCATCAATTATAACTAGATGCCTGAAACTTGCTGATTCTGAATGCTGATTAGTAGTACTTTAACAGCTAAAACATTAATTATTGGCAGCCTCATATAACGCATCACTACTTTTAGCTTTGAATAATCATCCTAATAACCTTATTTGTATCGTCAGGCCCTTAACATCATCTTTATATTTATTTTCCTTTTACATCCCTTAACCTACTGATGTGAAAGTACGGAGCTCAACATTGTCTTGTAAATGTTATAACCAAAAGACATGGACAGAAACCAACATGAAACATGGAATAGATATAAACAATCCATTGTCTTTATATCTGATATCAGATTATGGCTAAGTATATAGAGATATATTAAGTAGAATACCCCTAACCTGAGGTTTAACTTCTACTATGAATTGGCCACTCTTGACAGAAACCGGCTCATTTGTAAGAACACTTTCCAGGTGATCCAAAAGCTCCTTAGCCTGGCAGGAACCAAAATCAGGATCTGCATACTGATAATTCCAAACAAGTGCACTCTCTTTGGTTTCAATGGCAGAACCATCAGTTGTTTCAGTGTACAGTTTCATTACTGGCTCAGCAATTTGCATCCAATCAAAATCTGGCACAGATACACAAGTTTCCCATTCTGCATCTTGATTTGGCCTGTAAAAGGTTAGCATTCAACAAAGATGGAACAACAACAATAAGCCTTTCCAGATGAGAAGAAAGAAAATCATTAAGAGTAGACTAATAATTGAGGAACAGTCACTGATGCATTAATTTTATACTAGAATAATTTACAGCTGATAATCAAATGATACTCTCTTTTCTTGTCAACCTACTGAGAAAAAAATGGAATAACAAGTTAAATAAATCATATAGAAACTACCTTTAAGGTGTAATGATATTTCTAGCCAGAGGATTATTTGGTTTATGAGACCTAAAGGTTCTAAACCAATTTTTGTCTGATTTCTCAATGTTTCGCTTATGGTTGAGACAACAAAACTTGTCATGATTCAATGGAAGTGGGCTTTAGGTCTTTGTTTAGTTGGAGGCATTTAATCTTCAATCTCAATATTTCTTCTCTTCTCTAAGATTTTTTATGTATAACATGAACCACTGCAGCAAAACTTATTGGCAATACCATCCATTTAAACAAAGAAAATTCATGTATATTTTGAATAAGTAATATTTCTTATTCATCATGCTGGATTTTTTCCTTTGTCACTTTCTTGGCTTTTGCACAGGCTCTCCTTGACCATATCTTCTTCTTGTCTAGTGATTAGTAAACAAAATTAATTTCATCATCACTTATTCAAGCTTGAAAATAGCATCCAAATTCAAGTAAAGCTAAAAAGAGGGGGGGAAAAGGCACACACCTCACAAAGTAACCATGCTCTGCTGCAATTCCAAGCTTTTCGCAAGAAGAAAACCATGATGTTACAGTCTTTCTGTCTTTCCCGCTAACAAGGAAGACAACATTGTTAGGGTCTCTGCACAAGTTGTTCAAAACTGCAACAGCCTCAGCATTAGGAGTTGTGCTCAGTGAATCTGGAATCATCATTGTACCATCATAATCCAAAAGAATTGCTCGATTTTTTGTCCTCTTATATGCTGAAACAATATGCTCAATTGACAGCTTCCTGAAACTTGGATCCAAAGCAATTACCCGAAATCCTAAACCAAAACCGATTCCCCAGCATCGTCTCCTCACATGATCTCGGCAAGCCCTTTCAAGGTCCAGCAAAAAGCTGCGCGCCCAATATGCAACATCATGAGTACTCACATACCTATAGTGCTTTTCGTGCCGCAACTGTTTTTCTGCAGTAGAGACTGATAGAGCAGATTCCATAGCTTCAGACACAGCTTCAATGTTCCATGGGTTAACTCGAATGGCCCCACTCAGTGATGGTGAGCATCCAATAAATTCAGAGACCACCAGCATGCTGTCCTTTGCGGCTAAAGGGTCCAGTCCTAAGGTCTCATCTAGCTTCTCATTTCCTTGACGGCATATTATATACTCATAGGGTATAAGATTCATTCCGTCCCTCACTGCTGTTACAAGACAACTCTCTGCAATAACATAATAAGCAATGCGTTCATAAAACTGAAGCGGTTTATCAATCAAAACCACCGGCTTATATCCTGGCAATCCAAATGCTTCATTAATCCTTCTCACTGTAGCATGAGTTTCAGATTGGACCTCTTGTACATCCCTTCCTCGGCCTCTGGCAGGGTTTGCAATTTGAACCAAAACAACTTTACCCCGCTTCTCACGATGATTTAGGAGCCAATGTTCCATAGCCAAAAGTTTCAAGCTAATTCCTTTAAATATGTCCATGTCATCAACCCCAAGCATAACAGTTTGATCCTTAAACTGATCTCGCAACTCTGCAACCTTAGCTTGAGTCTCAGGAAGATTTAGTACAGACTGGAGCTGGCCAATATGAATTCCAACCGGTAGAATCTTAATGCTTACAGTGCGACCATAATACTCAAGGCCTATGTAGCCTCGCTTAGATTGATAAGAAATACCAAGCATTCTACTACAACATGAGAGGAAGTGTCTGGCATAATCAAAAGTATGAAATCCAATAAGGTCTGAATTAAGTAGTGCTCTTAGAAGCTCGTCTCTTATAGGAAGTGTCCTATAAATTTCGGATGACGGAAATGGGCTATGGAGAAAAAATCCAAGCTTCACCCTATTAAATCTCTTCCTCAAAAATGTCGGCAAAACCATCAAATGGTAGTCATGAACCCAAACAAAATCATCATCAGGGCTAATAACTTCCATTACTTTGTCAGCAAATATCTTGTTCACAGAAAGATAAGCTTGCCAAAGGGACCGATCAAACCGGCCACCTAGATCCGGTGATAGAGGAAGCATGTAGTGAAATAATGGCCACAGGTGCTGTTTGCAAAATCCGTGATAGAATTTACTAAAAAGCTCGGGAGGAATAAATGCCGGAACACATTTGAAATTTTCAAGCAAAGTTTGGGACACATCATCTTGCTTACTCATTTCAATCTGCTCTTTAAGACAACCAACGTAGATCACTTCTACATCTTCACCAAGGCCATCTTTTAGTTGTAAAAGAAGTGAGTCCTCATCCCAGCTAAAGTTCCAATCTCCACTGCCGTCCGAACTTCGATGAACTCGAAGAGGAAGCTGGTTTCCTACAATGATCATCCTTTCCGGAGAGATAGATGAGGGGGCATCAGAGCCAACACTGTTGCTGTTATCATCATCTAGCTCAGACAACACCCCGGCAACAGTTGCCACTCGAGGGAGCCTCCTTTTTTCACGACTGAAAGTCAAGGAATCACCGGAAGCAAGATCTAAGAGGTTAGAATAAGACCTTGAAACCATTTTCAGTTCAGGAGGAGAGCTCTGGTATACTGAGAATAGCAGGAAGACTAAGCTGTTTCCCCTTTTATCCAATCAACATAATCTGCAAAATTTCAAATGATAGAGCACGATTAGAAGCAACAATGAACAATATTCTTGAAATCTTATTGCAAAATATACCATATCACTCCCAAATCTAATATAATTCATAAAAGACAAAAAGAAACAAATCAATATAACACATTCATACACACACGATTGAAGCCTAAGATATTTTGCCAACAGTAAATAATATTTGGAAACTCAAGTTCACATATATTCCTCGGAAAATGCAGATGGTTCATGTTGGTTGTCCAGGTAATACTTCAGTAGGTTTCTCTTTCTATTTCCAAATATAGAAAAAACATCAAAACCCAACTCTGAACTGAAAAAGAATAAGCAAATCACAAGATACGTAAATAAATCAATATTTGGGAAGTACCCAGAAGCTAAATCTAACAAAATAAATGCAAAAGCCGCAAAAATTACCTGAAAACAACATTTATTAGTATTACTGAATCCAGAAACCAAAGTTAAGATGGCAAATTGATAAAAACAACTAAGCAAATCCAATTTACTGATCAACCCATCTCCCAAAACTAAAAGCAGAAGCTTTAGCAAGAAAATGATTGAGCGCAAAAGAATGAATAAACTTAATAAGTGTTATAAAAGGCCAAGCTAAGTGAGGACAGAAAGTGGCATGCAACATGTGAAGAAGAAGAAAAAAATCCAAGATTATAAAAGCATTGCAGCAGTGAAGAAGAAGAAGAAGAAAAAGAAAAAAAAAAAAATGATGATGATGAAGGAGAAGAGAAAGAGAAAGAGAAAGAGAAAGAAGTCACCTTTAAGGCTAAAAAGACAGAGAGCAAATGGACTGAGACAGAAACAAAAGATTCTTCTCTCTCCAACTCTACACAAGACTAAAACAAAGGCAAGGCATTAAGATCATGAATTAGCTTTTTGAAGGTGTGGAAACATTACAATTTGTAAGATTACTTCCTTTTCTCTTTAGCTTACAAGCGATGAAAATGGTATGTCTTTATACAAAGCATTTGATTCTCTCTTTCTCAACTCAACGAGTCTAACTAAGTGTTGTGTTGAGTTGAATGGTGAGTGATGACATGAAGAACACAGCACAGTTGAGTCCAACATCTTAACCATAGTTAGTTCATGTTACCCTATGATTCATAGTTAACAAGAGAATTCGTTAAACCCTTAAAATTTGATAAACTATCAAAAAAATCCCTGAGGTTTCCCAAATACCAGAAATCCACCTAACTTTAAGTTTCAGGTATCAAAATAATAACAGAAAAGTAATTTAATAAATATTTATTAGCTCATACTAGTATAAGTTTAAATGATTTGTGAACCGTTTACTAGCACAACTGCACAAGGGTAAATTTTGTTATTTCAAAAAGAGTAAACATGTTCCCACCCAAAGTTAAGCAAAATTCCAAGTTCTCACCCCAGATTTTATAAATTTCAGATTCAAACCCTTAAATTAACACTGTTTTATTTTTTTTAACAATTAAAAGACTAAAATAATCATTTACTATATTTTAATATTTTTATTTCTGTAAAAAAAAATCTTCAGATAAAATAATTGTAAAATATAAAAACCATAACTTATTTTTTCTTTTTCTTCCAACATTCCTCCTCCCTTTCATTTTTCTTTATGTCACTTCTATCTTTCTCCCGCAACTTTATTGTCTCTTCTCTTTACTTCGGCTCTTTCTTCTCATCTCTTTCTTTTTTTTTCTCTATTCTTCCTCACTTCTTCCTCAATTCTTTGTCTCTTTCTTCTTCACTTTTCCTCCTATTTTCTTGTTCTCATTCTTTTTCCATTTCTTCTCACTTCCTCTTATTCCTTCTTTTCTCCTCCTCCCCTTCTATTTTCTTTACTTGATGGCCAAAGAAGGTC
>WYDK02000080.1:4635807-4646145 GCA_009867345.2 Toxicodendron radicans
CTATCTTGCAGATTGTCATTTATTGTTAATGTATTATCAAAGAGAACAATGTAGAGTAATATTTGTATGAGCTATCTGGCAATCCGATAATTCTTTATAAAGTTCTCTTTTATTCATTTATTGTTATTGAGTAAATCTGAGTCAGTTTTGTGTATTCTATTTAAACAGCATATGACAAATATACAGGTGGTACATGCTCATCAGCCTGTGAAGGAGCAATTAACACAATCACTTAAACAACAGGAAGAGCAATTAGTTCCCACAAATCTGAACGAAAAGGTCTTATAAGAACATCATATCAATCATTTACGGTGTCTCCATCTTCTTCAGGCTTCACAAAGAACTCAACGAAAGCAATTCGACTGGGTTGCTGATAGCCGGCAGAATCAATGTGTGGGTGTGGAGCAGAGGATCTAGCCACAGAAACCAGGTGCTGGGCTTTTAACATTCCACCTCTCCCAATAGTCAACTTACTTCCTCTGTTTTCTTTAATAGCACTGCTTGGTATATTTGCGGTCGTTGCTCGGAGAAACTTGTATTTGTACCTGTTCACATCAAGGCAAGAAGCATCGAGGTCAGTTTAGAGTAACTTTAATGTTGTATTAAACGTTAAGAATCAAACAACGTAAGGATACCTGTAAGAGACTTCATGGTCACAGTTAAATGCTATCAAAAGATCAGTGTTTACATAATACATCAAGTCTATCTGCATAAAAAATAAACAATTATTACTTCTGAAATGGTTAATTGCTGGCAACAGATGTTGTCTAATAAGTCAAAATTAAATGACACCTGCAAGTCTCCATGACCTTCTCCTTTGAAGGTAACAGAAGGGGGATCTGGTTGCAGTTTGATCTGGATGCCTGATCCGGGCCACTCAAGGTCATCAATAGCTTCCTTCAGTGCTGCAGACTGCAGTGTAAAAAACACCAAGGTTTCAGGAAATTCTGCAACCCATAATTAGATATAATATGTAGGAGCTATATGTCTAATTTGCTTAAGTGTCTTCCTCATCTTTATCGGTTATCCATCTCTCACAATGGTAATTCAAGGGCAGGACAGTTTCTTCTTCAGGTTCTGTTGGGTGGAATTTTGACTTTTTATGGATTTGAAAAATGCCCCCTGTTCAGCTTTCTTTCCTACTTGTACTGCTTGAATATGTCTCTTCAACTGGATTAAAAATATTTTGAAGATAGTTGTGAAGAGGGGTGGATGTATCCTATTCCTGGGAAGTCTTTCAACTCCCCAAACCCTTCGCACACAGTTGTATATGAGAGTATACCTTGGCAGTAAAACTGAGAGGTGTGCTTCCTGCTGGTTCAAAATTGTAATCCCATGAAATCGTATCTGGTATTTTTGTCCTGATTTCTGCATAGATGCTAGCATCCGGTGAATCAACAGATCTGTGAATTTAAAGAAAAGAAAAAAAGAAATGATTAATAGTAGGATTTAAGTCATTGTACTAAACCCAGATACAAAGATTAATAGAGCCTCCTGAAGCTGTTAGTCCAGCACTTGGCAGCGAGTTGCTAATCATCCTCAACTAAATATTTTACCATATTGGCTTTACAATTTAACCATTCTGCTCAATCAAACAAAACATGTTGATTCTTGATCAATGGCAAGTTGGCAACCATTTGAATGAGGAAAGAAGAAGTAAACAAGTAAGATTTGATGGAAGAGCTACCAAAAGTCCCCCATCTTTTCCGTGAATAGTGATGTAACTCTCAATGTTGATGTGAGTATGGCTTTTATTTATGCAAGTGCAAAGAATGACTTTCATGAAGCAAATTGTAGAAAAGAGCATAACATTCTTACAGCAATCAGAAGCTTGAAATAATCAAAACCACATTGAAATAGAGACTGTAATTCCTTTGGTTACATGAAAAAGGGAGGAAAATATAAAACCAGAAACACAAAGGTCAGTTTGCTTCCCTTTTTATTCAACTTCTAACATGTTAGCATCTTATTTTCATGGAGTCCCAAACGGTTATAATTCGAATCATGATTCATGACTAGTTCAAATTGCAATAACATAGAGATAGCAGAGAAATGTGAACATACTTGAGAAGAAGCTCCATGTCAGGCCCCGGATATCGAATTTCAATCAAGCTTGAATGGCCAGGAACCGAAAATGTGTTCAAGCAATCAACAAAAAGTCCCAAGCTCACCCCAAACCTAGGGCGCCCTTGCGCGCTATACTCATATTGCATGAAAAGCTACAATGACAAAGCCAAATTCACCATCCCAAAACTGTCGATCAAAACAAATTATTCTCTAAACATAACCTGAATAAAAGTCTGAACACTACTGTTAAAATTCATTAATTCAAATTAGTCAGCTAAGTTAAACATGTAAATTTTCTCATGTTCCAAGTACAATTAAAAAAAAAAAAATGCAACTACACTTTAAAGTTTTCAGAAATTTGATTTCATTTTCCCGGCAACCAAACAGAGAAGTAGGTTCTCAATACCTCACGTTTAAGATACACTTTGCCTTGGAGACAACCGGATTCCTCAACTATCAAAACGATGCCGTGTTCTGATAATTCAATTACCGCATCCTAATTGCAACAACATCAGTGAGTAGCAATCGATATTCACGGTTCCTAACAAAGAATGAAAGGAAATAATTTTTTTTTTCTCTTTCAAAAAACAAAAAAAAATCTCCGTAACCAAACGGTAAGTGTTTAGGATCAAACCTGGTGGCGTTTCCATCGAACGGCGGAGAGAGCATCGACCATGCCTTGAACATTGTCGAGCTGGCACACCAGATCTGGCGCTTCTGCGTCTATTGCCGACGAGCTCATTTTTTTCCCTTTCCCGCCAAATTTCCTCGACAATAAAACACACAAAGTTTTCTTTCTCTTCTCCTTTATATAAAAGCCAGGTGAAGCACAACTTTGACCCTTTTCTAAATTTTCACATAAAAATAATATATCAATTAATTTGTCATTTAAAATAAAATGTCATATAATTAAATTATATCTAAAGTTAAATTGATTTTAAGCGGGAGAGAATTGGTAGCATAATTTGCCCATCATACCCTCCAATAATATAAAAAAGCAAAAAATTGGAGAGGAGAAATAAATTATACTAATGGCTGTCACACTTAAAATTCGTGATGCTTAACTTATTAATTAAGGGTATTTTGATAATTTACATTGCCTCTTCAATAATTTTTTGAAATAAAAAATGAAAACTCTCGAATATTTGCAAAAAGCACACAATTCTATAAAACAAAATATATAATTGAGGCAGCCTGTATGGAGTTGACAGTTGAGTAGTTCTGTTTAGTTGGCCCATGTTTTTAATGAGAAGGAGATTGAATTGAATGATTCTTGAACCTCTCATTTCATTGTAATTTGGGCAATAGGCGGACCAATAGTAGAGAAATTATATCGATAATTTTAGTTATATTATTCAAACTTGATGACTTTAAAATAGAGTTTGTGTTGTATTGTATTGTAGCATGTAATATTTAACATTTTTAAGAGTGAGAAATAAAAGAAGGGTAAAATCTTATATTATTTTTAATTATTTATTTAACTAAAAAAATAGAATTAATTTTACATAAAAATATATTTATCACATCTTATATTATAGCAAAATGGTGTCATTTTTTACCACAATTTTGAAGAGAACAGAAAAGTATGGGAGTGGGACCATTAGCCCCGTTGAAGGAGACAGATTTGTTGAAATACTCTCTTTGAATCCTTTGTCCAAGATACAAGGGTAAATCCGGAAACTTAACTGAAAATAGTATCCTATATTTGTAATTTCGTTATTCTACGCTTTTTAACCCCAATCTCCCGTGACCGTACAACCACCTCGCTGTCTCTCTAAGTTTCTGTCTCAAAAATATTTCTCTAGATTCTAGGGTTTCTTAATATTAATTACACAATCCCCAATGGCGCTCATTTTAATTCTCGTAAAACCCTAATATTTCTCCTCCTTCGTTTGATTTTTTTTTTTTTTAAGTTTTTTAGTGTAATTAGTTAGCATGGATGGAGCCGCCAGTAGCACCACGGGAGGCGGCGGTGGTGATCCCCCGACGAGCAGTAGGCCGCCGCAGCCGGCGCCTGTTCAGAACGCGGCAAATGCGCCGCCGCCGTTCTTGAGCAAGACGTACGACATGGTGGACGATCCGGCGACGGACTCGATCGTGTCTTGGAGCCCGACCAATAATAGTTTCGTTGTTTGGAATCCTCCTGAGTTCGCACGTGACCTCCTTCCAAAGTACTTTAAGCATAATAACTTTTCCAGCTTCGTTCGTCAGTTAAACACTTACGTAAGTAGGATTGTTGAGCCTTTTGCTTTCTTGACCTATTTACTGAACTTAAAAGTTGGTTAGTTTTAATCTTTTCTCTAGTTATTTTTTGATGTTTTAATTAATTTTTAGTTTGTTGAGTTTGATTACTTTATTATTTGGGTTATTGTTTATGTTTTAGTTACTACGAATGAACTTTAGTTTGTTCTTTTAGGTCCTTCTCTTTCTCTTTGGATTGGGTTTTTGATCAGTGGTGGAAATTGTTGGTTTGTTAATTGGGGATTCATTTTTGGTTGGGGTTTGACTTCTTTATACTGACCATTTTGAGATAGTGTTTGAGATTCTTTTTGGATTTTGATTATGATTGAGTTGTTTTCAGGAAACTGCTCTTGTGTAATTAATGTGGAAATTGAATGAAAGGAATAGGAATGATTGTTTCGATCTTATTTGATTTATAGGAATCTAAGTGTGAGTTACTCATTTTATTTACTCTGTTGTTTTCCTTTTTACATGACATTTTTTCAGGACATTGGTATATGAAAATGATTGGCTCATCATTGTCGATTTTACTCTTGAGTACATTGTAGGGACGAGTTTTATGTTGTAGTGGGACTATAGAATGGCTTTTGTGCTAACTTGAGTTTTCCATATGATGCATTCATAGGTATCTAAAGTTTCCTAATTAGCTTAGTGAGGAGATTGAGAATGGTAGAGTAAGGAAAGAATGTAGATCTGTTTCTTTGTGGCTTAAGTTGTTCTGGGTTTTTTTAGGTGGGAAATTTCCCAAATTAACTTCAATGAAAGAATTTGAAGTTAAAGAATCTTGGTATAGTAGTGTAATGGAATGTTAATCTAGGTTTAGAATTTAATAAACTTTTTCCCAAATCATTCAAACTATTACAGAAAGGCTCCATTTGGTCGTGAAGATATGGAGTCTTTGAGGGGAACATCAGATATTGGATATGGTGAACTCTGCATCAAGTTAGCTGTATCAGGTGGTTCCAGTCCCCCACCACTACTGACAACAACTTTCCTTGCATCACCATTAACCATGTCCTCTTAACGGAATGTGGTCCGGCATTTTCTGTTCATTATTTTCTATTTTAGGCACCACAAAACGCCTGCTTCCCACCACCCAAAATCTAGATTCTTATCCCTTGATCCGTCATCTGAGCTTCCACCACTGTTGGATCTTGGGGAGAAGTTTGATATTCTTCTTTCATTTTGGGAATCACATGAATTAAATTACTAGCCCTGATTATTAAAACTAATTTTCTCTTGAAAGTATGGAAGATATTGTCAAATTTTAAAGTCACCCATATCTACTTGTTTTTAGTTCAAACTTTGGGGTAGGCCAAAAATATTAACTCTGTGTATTTGTTTGTCTTGGTCAATTCTGCCATGTGAAGTTGCATCATGTTTTTGCCATAACCATTTAAAACAGGGTTTCAGGAAAGTTGATCCAGATCGCTGGGAATTTGCAAATGAGGGCTTTTTACGGGGTCAAAAACACCTGCTTCGTGGTATTAGTAGACGAAAACCTGCCCATGGACATGGTCATCAACAGCCACAGCAACCACATGGGCAACACTCATCTGTGGGTGCCTGTGTTGAGGTTGGCAAATTTGGGCTCGAGGAAGAAGTTGAGAGACTGAAGAGGGACAAGAATGTGCTTATGCAGGAACTGGTCCGGTTGAGGCAGCAGCAACAAGCTACCGATGGCCAGCTCCAAACCATGGTGCAGCGTCTTCAGGGGATGGAGCAGCGACAGCAACAGATGATGTCATTCCTGGCAAAGGCAGTACATAGCCCTGGTTTCTTAGCCCAGTTTGTACAGCAGCAAAATGATAGTAATAGACGCATAACTGAAGTGAACAAAAAGCGTAGGCTCAGGGAAGAAGGTATTGCTGACGATGGTGGTTCTACTGCTCCTGACGGACAGATTGTTAAATACCAGCCTTCAATGAATGAGGCAGCGAAATCGATGCTCAGGAAGATCATGAAAATGGAGTCTTCTCGGTTGGAATCTTTTAACAATAATCATGATAATTTCCTGATTGGTGATGGTTTGTCATCATCTAATAGTGGGAGCTCTCCAAGCCGTGTATCAGGAGTAACGCTTCAAGAGGTTCACACAACTTCTGGGCAGTCATCTTATATGCCAGCTGCCATGTCTGAATCACATTCTTCCCCACATGTCACATCTTCTGAAAGGATCACAACAGATGAATTTCCTGATATTAGTATGCTGGTTGGAGCTCAAGGGGAACCTTCCATCCCAATTTCACAGGGAGACATAATTATGCCTGAAATACCAGAAATAGCACCAGAAAATATTGTTGATATTCCTGGAGACAATTACGTTGTACCCAAGATGGGTAATGGAGATTATATGGATCCGACTTCATTGGTGATAAATGGTTCAGTGCCTATAGAAATAGACGGACTTTCGCCTGATCCTGACATTGATGCTTTGCTTGAAGCTTCTAGCTTTTGGAATGACCTTTTGCAAAGCCCAGTTCCTGAGGACGTTATATCAACCTCAGTGGATGGTAAAACCAAGGAAAATGAAATGCAGCCAACAGAGAATGGATGGGACAAAGGTCAGCATATGGATCAGCTGACAGCACAAATGTGTCTTCTTAATTCTGATGCAAAAGTGGTTTGAGCTGAATGCATAATTGTCTCTTTCTAGATCTGAGGTGATACCTAAAGTTAAACCAGTGATCCTTTTCTCATGTGTTACTCCTACTTTGTTAGTTGGAAACAGCTATTGCCTCTTGTATCTTTTCACCCTGTCTTGTTGTGCTCATATTGAGACCTAAAAATATTTATTTTTTGGTCTTTTACCTGGATTATTCTTCACCTTGGTATGGAATCTAAACGGGTGTAGGCTATAGATTTGGAATTTTCTTCGATTGTACAGGTTGTTGCTCCGCTCCTGCAAGATAGCCATCTTTTTCTAAGGACTGACTTCTTTTAATTATTTGTTTCTGGAAATTCAACTATATTTCCCTTTAATAGAATTGGCAATATTACTGATCACAAATACCTTTTTAGTTCTTGTATGGTGCTCTTGTATTAGATAATCCTGTGATGAAATAATTTTCGGAAAGTTAGAACTGGATTTAGTTGAATTGGCTTTCTACTGGTTTTGTTATTTTGGTTTGATGACAACTTTGTGGGAAATATTCTGACTTGGAATATTTGAAAAAGTAGGTTGTCCATACTCCATAATGTTTTGCATAGTATCTGCAGGTCGGACCTAACTTGCTAGAGTCAAATGGTTTTGGGTAACAAAACACACCAAAATAGAGACCCCAGTTTGGTTGAGAAGATATGACACTGACAGTAGATAGAGAGGTGTATTGTGTCAGCTAGAAAAGCTATCAAGGTTAATGGGTGTCATCTTATTTGGTTTGAAAATTTCTAAAACTGAATTAATTTCAATTTGTTTAAGAATTGGATCAAATCATCAAATTAATGAGCTTAAGGAATTAATTTGATTCATAATTTTACGGCGTATTTCATAGGCATGATATTCTCAAAACTTTTTGTTAAGAGCGAGATAATGTTTGACATTATTAGGTTGATGTAAGAATATGACTATATGCATTTTTCCATTTTGAACACTTCTCATCTCAAGTACTATTATTGACATTAAACATGGGAATTTTCCTCATTTTATATATATTTTGTTATTGTAGTTAAGCAAAAAGCGGCTGCTACATGGCTTTACCTTCCGTTGAGGACTCAGATTCCATTTTCAACTCTTCCCGTTACACGTTCCATTAATTTTATGCTGACATTCATCTCCTCAAATTCCTCACCTGCCCGTTTATTTTGGGATTGTATCTCTCAATCAACCACATTCATTTCCCCCTCTCAATCATCTTTATTTTAACACTTCAATTATGAGAATTTTTAGTTTGAGAGATCAGTGTGTAAATGACATTGGTAAGAGAAAGAAGACACCAACAAGCTCTTAGAGTATCCCTCCCGTCACCCAATCACTTCCCCCAGTACCGTTACCACTTGCCACAGGAAACCGCCAGCCCCACCTCCCCGGACGTTGAAAGCCTTGCAGACTTGAAGAAGCTCTCGGTTCTTGGCTACGGCAATGGTGCCACTGTCTACAAAGTTTGTAACCAAAAAAGCAACTCTATATATGCCTTGAAAGTTCTCCGTTTTGATCAAAATGCCACCTCCATTCGCCACCAGGCTGCAGGCGAGGCAGAGATTCTCAAACGGGTGGATTCCCAGTTCATTGTCAAATGCCATGCAGTGTTTTACACCATTGAAGGAGAGCTTTGCTTTGTGATGGAACACATGGAGGGAGGATCATTATCCGACGCTCTGCATGTGCACGAGACATTGTCAGAAGATGTCATTGCCGGAGTTGCTCATCGCATGCTGAAAGGATTGCAGTATTTGCATGGACTGCGGATAGTTCATGGTGATATAAAGCCATCAAATCTTCTGATAAATGGAAAAGGGGAGGTGAAGATTGCGGATTTTGGAGTGAGTAGGATCATCGGCACAGGAACTGGCATTGGCACACGCAATGGAATGGATTCGAATGATGGAACGTGTGCTTACATGAGTCCTGAAAGGGTTGATCCTGAGAGGTGGGGTGGGGATAATAATGCAGATGGATTTGCAGGCGATGTTTGGTCACTTGGGGTGGTGGTGTTGGAGTGTTTAGTTGGTCATTATCCGTTGATTGGGATGGGGGAGAAGCCGGATTGGGCAGCGTTGATATGTGCAATATGCCTGGGGGAGAGACTGGAGAGGCTGGAGATGCCGGAGAGTGCTTCCATGGAGTTTCGGAGCTTTGTGAGGAGTTGTTTGGAGAAGGATTGGAAGAAAAGAGGGACTGTAGAGCAGCTTCTTGCTCATCCTTTTATGAATAAGATCAGTCCTGAGAGTTCTAGTCCTTGAATGGTTGCGGAAACATTTTTGCTTTAATTTGCATGGTTGAGTTGCTACAGTAATTTGCCAGTTTTCCTTTATTACATAAAAAAATCAAAAATCTCGTTACATCTTATTTATCATCATACTTCCATCCCCATCGTAATCAACAGTGGAATTTCCAGAAATGGAGGTCATGAAAACATAGAGCTTGTAACTTTGAGCAACGATTTCCAACTTTAAGCCATAATTTAGTTACCTAATAGTCCTAATTCGGTTTAATCTTCCTAAGTTTCTTTATCAAACCAAACTAAATAGTTGATGGGAGTTAAAGATGTTAATTTCTGAGCTTTTCAATATTATTGAGCTGCCACTTCCCCTCGTTCTAATTTTATTGAAACTTGACGATAAGCCGAAATTTTATAAGTGTTAACCTAAGTAAGAAAAAGCACGATCTATATGTACATATATATAGAGCTGGAAGATACTTAAAGAGGAATCTTTTGTGCTCTTTTCTGTGAAGTAGTAGGACTTTTCATTTGACTATGCAATTCTAGTTTAACGTTGAAGGAAACGAAGAAAGCCATTGTAAATTATTTCAAATGTTCATTTAATCCGCCAACTTAACCAACATATCACTTCCCCACAATCATATGATCTCTTTTAGTTGGTAAAATTAGAAAGCAAGACTTTGACTGAATGATCCCCTTATTTGTAAAAAGCACATAACAAATTACTGACATTCTACTCATTCAAAATGAATTTACAGGATACCGTCTTGTATAAAAGCAATCCACTGTTACAGTTCACACGCCTATATAAAGCCCAACGTTATATGCTAATCAAGTTACAGTTCTGCAGTTGTATGGAAAGGATTAAATCATTGAAGCAGAATCTCTGGATACACCACAGAAACAAGATGCTACCTGTTTGGAGAACTCTAAATCATTTTGGTGGAGCCAAATTAGGACTCTTGGTAGTCTCCATCTGCTTGTAGAGAAATCCACCTGAATTTGAACCGTTAAAACAAGAAAAGCCAACTCATCAATATGCTGATAAACAGATAATTAAGAGACAGTTGCAATAAAATGAATGAAATGTTTTGAAATTATAAATGTATTCTAAAAGAGTGTCAATGCGGAGTTCTGCATAATTATT
>WYDK02000080.1:4646245-4661307 GCA_009867345.2 Toxicodendron radicans
ATCATTCTTATATATAAAAAATTATAGCCGTTGGAAATATAGCCGTTAGAAATATAACTTATTTTAAAAATTCAAAATTTTAAAATAATCGATGTTAGCTAAAATAAGGAGCATGGTTGGAGTGGAGTTGTTAAAAATTGCTCCATAAAATAACTTTTTGGGATTTGGCTCTCCAAAATAGCCAAAATATAGGGAGCATGGTTGGAGATGCTCTAAGTTGTTGTAAATTATGAGAATACGTTAAAATTGAAGATTAATAACATGCAAAATAATTCATGAATGAATAATTTAATAATATTTTAAGATAAAAATCTATAATAAAATTATTTATACATACATTAAAAAAGTTTGTGCAAACTAATGTGTCATATGGATCCACATTACACTGATATGACATTAAGTAATGTGATACACATGTCACATGACACTGACCACAACAATTTGTACAAATTGAGAGAGTTTATACAAATAGCATTACTCAAAAATTTATATTCTATATTGACAAATGATTGTAACCCTACGCCTATGAAGTTTACAATTATATTAAAATGAATTTTACGTTATATTTAATACTTGGATTGTTGTACACTAATTTCCTTCATATTTGTAGTTAATGATTATCTTATCTTATAAATTTGTTAAAATCTTATTTGCTTACTAATTATAAGGGACAATTCAGTAATTTAAGTTTGTGAATAATATTTAAACAAGGGAAAATATTATTGGTGTTGAGTCTTGACTAGGGATACAGTAGAACCGAGTAGCTCGCGAGAAACGAGTCGAATCCGAGCTCGAGTCCAGTTTTTGGTTCCATTAAATAATTGAGATGAGTTTGAGTGACAGTGAACTCTACTTGATTACTCGCGAGCTTAAGCTTGACTAGATTAGTGTAGCTTCTGTTAGTTCTTTAACTTTTAAGAAGTGTTTTCTGATTCCGTTTCCTGGAAATGATGATGGAAGTAATGCGAATGCGAGTGGAGGTGAGTGTGTTAGTGGTGGGAATGGCGATGCTAATGGGGTTGTTACTAAGGAGGAGTTTAAAGAAAGGATGGTGATAAAGAAGATGATAAACAGTTAATGGAGATTGATGGTTGCGGGGATGATAGTTTGATTAATGAAGAAACGAGTTCTTCTAGTGCGGATTCCTATGGTTTAGAGTGGCTTTTAGGTTGTAGGACTAGGACTTTGTTAACTTCACATCGGCCTTAAAAAACAGAGGAAGCTTTTAGGTGGTGACGCTGGATTGGAGAAAATTTTGATCGGTTGTCCTTGTGAAGGGAACACGGGTCTATGCGACTTTTGCTGTAGTGGTGTGGTGATACGAGTAAAAATTTCAACAAATTGATCGTTTGCAGTTCTTGTAAGGTTATGACACACTAGAGGCTTCAGATGGTTCTTGGTTATGTTCTTGGTGTAAGGAAAAGAAGAATGATAACGGTGATTTAGTGAGGCAAGCATGTGTGGTTTGTTCGAAGCAAAGGGGCGCTTTGAAACCTATTCTTGGGAGGGTGAAGATGGAGGGTATATGGAATTTGCTCATTTATTTTTTTTAAATGTTATTAGCGAGCCGAGCCATGTTCAAGCTCAACTCGGCTCGATTATTCGAGCCGAGCCAAGCTTGAACAATCCATATAATCTATGAGCTTAAGCTGGCTTTTACTAAACTCTACGAGCTTGAGTAGCTCTCCCCCAATTTCAAGTCGAGCTCGATTAGGGATGTACTCGGCTCGGTTCGGTTCGAGTATACCCCTAGTCTTGACAGTTTAAAGACAGGGGAATGCATATTTGGTTGAAGTAATTTTATTTAAAACTATTTTTATAATAAACATATATAAATAAAACAAGGGTGAAGATGAATTAGTATCATTCTATCAGGACTGGAATTAAATTTCCCATTTGTAACGGAGTCAAGGACCCAGGAGATGGGGCCCACGCTTGGAAACTCCAACTCCAGCATTGAATTCAAGGCCATGTTTGAGTTACTTCCACACTAATCTAATCATTCAATTCAATTAACCGTTTGACACGTCGTTTTTCTTTATGCCTTAAATTTCCATTCTCAACACAATACCGGAATCTGCACGTGCTACGACTGCCTCTGCCGGCGAGAGATCTGAGCCCCACGCCTCGCACGTGCTCTCCAAAACCCCAACCCCAGCCCACGCCCACCTATATATAAAAATCTTTCTCTTCTTTTCTCTAATTCGCATTTGAAATTCAAAACAAAACCTCTCTTTGGATACGCGTTAACTCTTATCTTCTTCCAAGCTAAGCTTCCGCATCATGTCGGTCAGTATTTATTTACCTTCTCATTTGATTTGATTTCGGAGATCTATCTGTTTTGATTCAATCAGATTGAAATGGGTGAAATGTACCGCTTCTGTTCGTTAAAGATGGAGAGATATTTAACTGATTTGATGCTTATCGAATTTTTTTGCTGTAGCATGCTCATTTCTCTCTGTTTATGTTTTCTTGTTAACAATTATGGATTCATGATATTGCAAAATAATACATTGAGTTGATGCAATCGATTCTCTGAGATTTATGCGGTTGATCCCTCCCCTGCCAAGGTTTGCTCATGAACCTTTGCATCATTAATTGCGCAATATCTCTCAAATTGGCCGTTGCTCTTGTTCAAAACCTATAAGCTTAATCTTAGAGGCGAGGGCCAAATGTAGATTTTAAACTCTAGCGCCCCTCATTTGCACCTAACAAAAGACCACTTGGTCAACGTGATACTGATATCGTATTTAGTGACCTCATCAAAAGCTTGAGCTGATTGGTAAGGGATCCACAATGGTATTTAAGTTCTAAAAGGTATTGTTTATATATATTTAACTCAATGAACATAGACGCGAACACACTTTTATATGAACACACTAGTATTTAAAAGCTAGTTGATGGAAACTAGGTGGTGAGAATCAATTGTTGGTGACTAGCTGATTGATACATTTAAATGAGAACTTGCGTTAATTATCCTCTGCTGCCTCTTAATAGTTTAGTCTTTATATTTTCTTGAACCTTGCACTGTCGTCTCACTCTTCAATACTACATTAATTAAGATTTCCAAATGCAATGTTTTTGTCTTTTTGGGGAAGTCAGTAACTAAACTGTTGCTCCATTGTGATCCCTAAGCTTTTGGTGTGGAATTTTGTTTAGGATACAAAAGCAATAGAAAAAAATTTCAGAATTCCTATTTTTTTGATGAAATAGATTGATCTAACATGTTTTTCAAGATTTAGTTCGAAATGTTTGTGATAGTTCTATGCTTGATTTCACATTGAAGGCATGTGGCTCATTTGCAATACTCATCTTGACTTGCTTTAAAAAGGACAAAGGACAACATTTATGGAAAAAAAACATTATTATTTTACTAGAGTATCCATAGCTTGCCATTACTTGTAATTGCTAAAATTTGTTGACCCTCAATCCCTTTCATCTACTTCTAGTGGTTTATCTGTATTTATGTTTGCATAATTCTCATCTATTTATCACTTTTTTCAATATTCATATGGGTTAGGATCAGATATTCCAATTAAATAGCCTGGTGTGCTCTTGCTTTTGGTTAAGTGAAGGATGAGTCAAGTTTTGTTAGATTATCTCATGCTATGTAATTGGTCCCTCTCTGCTTGCAACTTGCTGATTTTAGTATATCTTTAATATTTCTTAGTAGAAACTTGTTATCCTTTCAACATACGACCTCTGAACATCATTGATAGTACTTGGGATCATTATGTGTCCAATAAGGTTTTAGAACTCATATTTGTTCTAGCAGGTTAAGACTGTCAAAGTCAGCAATGTTTCTCTGGGAGCAACTGAGAGAGACATCAAGGAGTTTTTTTCCTTTTCTGGTGATATTGAATATGTTGAAATGCAGAGGTTATTTCCTTGTTTAATTTCATTATTCCTCTTTTACCATTCTTTGCTCTATGAATATTAAGCTTATCATACACTTCTGCAGTGATACTGAACGGTCTCAAATTGCATATGTAACCTTCAAAGATTCACAAGGGGCTGAGACTGCAGTTCTCCTTTCGGTAATATCAGCTCTCAGTACTTATTACATTGAAATATTATTTTCTTCCTCAAGTTCATCTGTGGCACACGTGAAATCATTTGATTGGATATGTTTTTTTCTTTGAGAGGGGAAAATAAAGATACTATATGTGCTTTAGTAACGTAGTGCTTCGACACCTTTGTTTTGGAATTAATTAGATATTATATATTTATCACAGTGTCTCTCAAGTATGATAAGACAATCTGCAATATTAAGCAACCTGTGGCCATCTTTTTTGTTGTCTTCTTGATAAGATATGCAAAATTGGACTCTGGAGCATGATAAAATACTAATTTTTTCAGCCAGTAATTATTATTTAAAAATTAGTATGTTTATTGTTATAGTTCCTTCTTCATAAAGTATTCATGTTGGCAATTTTCCATCAAAGTTGAAATCTTGCTATGATTGGATATGTCTATGACTTCCTATTCTTGTGAGAGGAAATTAGTTTCACTTGGTCTGCTATCCATAATATTTTGATGTTTAACCTCTTTATTATAAGAAACTTTCTTATAGCTGGAGCTAAATGTTCTAATGCTAAAAACTTATTGGTTTTCCTCCATGAATAACAGTAAGCGATAGAATCTTTCAAAAATGATCTCTATGAATAGAAAAGTGAATTTGTCTCATCAATATTGAAGTATAAATTTGGTGCAAGCTGGTGTAAAATGTTATTATGATATCTAGGTTTCATCTCAAGATGTATTTTGATTGGTATGAAGCATTGTTTTAAAAGCCGGACTGGACCGGTCGGACCGTTGCTCGTCCATGACTCCGGTCCGGTTCAACCCTAAACTCGGGACTGGTCATTGGACCGGTTGAATAGTGCTGAACCGGCGGTCCGACCGGTCATCAACCCTGACCGGTCCGGAAAAAAAATTTAAAACTAAATCTAAATGACTAAATGTTGCCAGTCTAATACATATTGCTAGTTTTTTTAATGTTTCTTTGGTAGGAATTAAGAAGAAATCGAACTTGTCAATATCAGTTTCTTTGGTTACTTATTTTAATATTTTTTTTCTTTAATCTGATGGGTTTAAACTGTAATCTTTAAAGACTCTAGAGATCGAACTGGTCAAGCTTGAAATTAATCATATTAAAGAAATCCAACAGCGGTTACATATAGAAAAGGCCCAAACCGCCTATGGGCCAGGGGGTGTTGCCCCCTTGAAATCCCCACCTGCTCACCGCCCTTGCCGCTGATCGGGCAGCGGGACCCCCAATTGCGTAGTCTTGGTCTCTTATTGTTGAAGTGGTTGACAATTCCAACATAGATGATGTTTAACGACTTTACACATGGCTTTGGTGACATTACCCTTAAAATTATTCAATAACTTTCTTTCTATTGACAAAGTTAAGTGATTTAGATTTATTGCAACTTAGCAAATTTTAAATCAAATTTCAAGTGTGATTTTTTGTATAATGTCAGCATGCTGACGTCACCGGTCCAACCGTCCGGTCGGACTGGTGACCCGGTGACCTTAACAGGTTCCGGTCCGGTCCGGTTTTTAAAATAATGGTATGAAGATGAGAGAAATTTATGGTAACAAGCACAAAAAAATGATCCTAATTTAATTCTTTACGAGAGAAATTTTCCCGTTGAAGTCCAGTTGTGTCTCAACTTTTTGAAATGGATGACTTAAGCTTGTAGAAGAAGATAGGTGTTGAACGAAATCATTTGGGTGGTGCTACAATGTGGTACCATTCCTCAATTAGATGAGAGAATTTGATCAAATGGAACTTCTAGAGCAAGTATTATTATCAAACTTGTTCACCAGGTTTACAGAAGTTTTTAGTGGAAGATTTATATTGACCCATAGACATACCTTTGTTCATTTCCGACACCTGAAAGACCTGTCACACCAGACCCAGTTACATGTAAAATGGAGAATCTGAATTGTTATTTATTGAGATATTGGATAATAAAGGTTGCCTGATTTTTCATGCAACTTATGAGCAAGTTATGTAAAAAGTGCATGTTTATTTCAGGGAGCAACAATTGTTGATCTGTCTGTGACCATAACTCCAGATCCAGATTATAAGCTTCCTCCTGCTGCGTCAGCACCCCTTGTAAGATTCTTGATCTGAAATTCTAAAATAATTGGTTCATTGTAACATCACTAAATTGTTTATTATTCATTTTTCTGCAGGGAACAGAAAATAAAAATGGTGGTGCTGAATCTGCTTTCCGTAAGGCTGAGGATGTGGTCAGTAGTATGCTTGCTAAGGGTTTTATATTAGGCAAAGATGCTGTCAATAAAGCAAGGACCCTTGATGAGAAGCACCAATTGACCTCAACGGCCTCAGCTAAAGTTGCTTCTTTCGACAAAAAAATTGGGCTCAGTGAGAAGATCAGTGTTGGCACTACTGTTGTGGGTGATAAAGTCCGGGAAGTTGATCAGAAATTCCAGGTTTCAGAGAAAACCAAATCAGCATTTGCTGCTGCTGAGCAAAAGGTCAGTAGTGCTGGATCTGCCATAATGAAAAACCGGTATGTATTCTCTGGGGCATCATGGGTCACAGGGGCTTTCAATAAGGTTGCAAAGGCTGCTGGCGATGTCGGCCAGAAGGCGAAAGAGAAAGTGGGAATGGCTGAAATAGCTGAAGAAGAACAAAAAAGAAAAATGGTGGATGACTATGCTCAGATTCACCTGTCCGAGTCTCCCAAAGCATCGGCGGAGCAGCAGCCTTCCAAGCCAGGACCTCCACCCGCACAAGGTTTGGTCCTCTAATCTGTATATAAAGGTAGAACATTTGAAACACTTGATTTATATTTTTTGTTATACTTTGAGAGTGATGAATGTAGGACAGATTGTCATCATTATATGGATATGCTTGAATTAATGTTTTCACTTTTCATTTTACAAATATTAATAAATCAAGTTAATTGTGATTTGTATGTACTCGATCCGTCTGGTTTATTATTATTCTGCTTCTGAAATATGTTTGGTATTCAGGTAAATAGCAAATACAGATGGAAATTTCTTTATAAAGATTCAATCTTTTAGTGACTGTCATAACCGTTCCCTATTTGTTAGGTACAACTAAGCAGACTAATTCATGTGACAATATAAAGTATTTGATTGGTAAATTAAATTTATATTATATTATGTTCAATTAGACTAGTGGTATTTATTTTGAATATGAATATGGTTGATACTTTATTTTTCAATGTAATGTAATTAAAGGAATTTGTGTCCATTTTTTTCCCTTGTTTGGTTAATTGTCAAAGTGAACATTTTACCTATGTATTTAATGTTCATTCAAATTAAACAAAAATCAAACCAATATCCTCCATTTGTTAAACACACCCTTACCATCAAGCCAATATCTTCATTATTAACCCACTGCTTCACTAAACAAAAACAATGCCATTTTCTAGTCGAAATATTTGTAATTCAAACTCTTTGAAGCTGAACATGTTAAATTTATCTACAACTCAATCTTCCTACACATTTGTTAGTCAAAAATATTTGTAATTCGTTACTATAACTCTTTTAAATATATAAAAAGATTGAATAATTCTAAATTAAAATAATCTAATAAATTAACAAAGATTATGTATCAAATAAGCAAGATTGTCATCTCTAATTTATAGAAAAAAATTTATATTATCATTTATAATTTCTATTGTGCCGAGTCGATGGCCGGTGCTTGTTGGTTTTAGACCCACTGTTTATCTGTTGTGCTATTCAGAATCTTCAGATTTTTTTTTTTTTTAAGTCGCCAATCTTTTGACCAAAAAATAAATAAATAAATAAGTCGCCAATCACATATTCTAGTTAAATGGGCCATATTTCATTGAATCCACAGGCCCGGTTCTGACAGAGATTCAGCCGAATAAATTACCTTTTAAACAAATGGACAAACATCAGTAGTGCATTGATTTCCTAGTAACTGCCTTACAGCCTGCCAATGAATCTAAATCTAACCATACATACAAATCCATTTTTGCTTGGAAGGCTGCATGCAGCACACAACTATCCATAGCGAAAGATGCCATTACTTCAAAAATTAATTGGCCAAAAACCTCACTTCACGTGACAAAGAAAGCCTACACTTAACTCTTCCAAATAAATATCAAAGCAAAAGCAGATTGGATCATAGAGACTACCAGTTTCCCTGTTTTGAAATGCACTTGATTAATTAACTAATGTTAATTAATCAATCAATCAATCAACAATCATATAGACATGGAAACAAAGTACACTAAAAGCAGAACAACTGTAGTATTGGCAAAAGATTTTCTATTCATTTCAGATCCCTCGATGCATAAGTTAGATAATCAACAATCATATACACATGGAAATTTAAAACTCCGGGAGGTACCAAATATTATTCCAAATGAATTGACCACCCTAGAAAGAAGAGGTTGGCCAACACACCAGTAATGCAGGTTAGGCCGGGAGGTGTATGACCTAGTTCTACCAGTAAACTGAGAAGCCCCTCTGAAGAGAAGACCAGATTCACAAGGAATATCTTCACAAGTTTTCTTACTAAATAAATTTGGTTAAAAAGGCGGATTTCATTCTAGACAATTACCAGTTGTTTGTCACAGTTTCACATTCCTATTATTAAGATAAAGTTTAAAAGATGAAATTTCTTATGAAACCCAAAATTAAGCACTACGGTCAACCCCTCCCCACGTGCACTGAGACAACAATGCATGCAAACAATATGGCCATATAATTCCTGATGCACAGTGATGATAAACAATCTCATAAATATTAATCTAAATGCAACATCATGATCATTAACTCCTAATGCACAGTAGTGATAATAATCTCCTCAATAATAATATAACTCTGTTACCTATACATCACATCCATCAGTTAAACGTTTCCTACAATCAAATTCTCCATTATCCATCAAAAAGAAATCCAAAGTCATAAACGGGAAAAAAAAAAATTACACTATGTAGAATTCAATTCATCACACAAAACTTTCACAGATCATGAATATTTCTAATTTCAGCAAAAAATTATTTTGTAATTAATGAAAGAAACTGGCATGGGCCACTTACCCAAAAAGCAACCGTGAGTAGAAATTAAAAGCATGAAGGGTTAAATAGTAATAGATTCAAGATCCAAGAGTATGAAAATCTTTATAGATGGTACTCCATATATCTTTAAAAGGTATCTTATCAACGATGATATACAAATTGGTGATGTATGAAAATTAACTTATGATAACTTGAGTGCATTATGTAGCCTTAACTTCATAAATGACAAAATAAAATAAACAAAAAGGAAAGGCAGGAATTATCACAGAATACACAATGACAAAATCACCTTTCCTAAACCCATGTCTAGCAGACAAAGCGACCACAGGACTACAACAAGTTGACATTACTTTAGTTAGACAGAATCGAGAAGAAAACACAACTCTAGAGTAACTTTTCAACAATTCAACAATACTCAGGTAGCATGCACTGGAGTACACCATTCATACGACAGCATCACATCAAAAGTACACACGCTCATAGTATTACAATATCGATAAATAGAAAACACATAAGTATACAATAAGTATACTAATGATTAAACACAGAAGCACATATGTGAACCAGCAATGGTTGTTCGAATCAGTAACAAACACGTTAAAAAATCCAAGAACAACGCATATTTTATTCAAACCAAAAGATGACATGTGTTTAGATCCCACAATTAAACTCTCAAAATTAGGATTTAAGGACAAACGGAAGAGCAGTTACTTAACATAACTGCTCAAATCATGTATCAGACAAAATAAACAGGTGTTGATATTCAATGCCACTATGACAAGTGCAAGATTCAACAACAATACCTTCTTTGTCGTGATCAGATAGTGATAAAAGATCTCAAATCTGACCGTTAAGCTTTAGATACCCCTCAAACATAGGACTCAACGACATGACATTTGTACAACACCCCTTATATAGGCACAGATGTCAACTTTCCCCATCCGCTTTGACATACATTGGTCTACAACAAATTAGATGGTGCAATCCCTAGTGTACATTAATTGATAAACCAATTCATCCGTAGTCTAAACTTAGTTAACCTTTTTTGATTTGGCATTATTAATTAATTAACAATGAATTTAAATGTCAACTTGATGATTCACCATTAAGGGATAAAAGCATATATTTTTCATTAAAAGAATCTAAAACGTTACTAGCGTACTTCTAAAGCATTATTCAAAACCATGCAAAACCATGCAATCAACCATAAAAACCTTGTATTATGAAAGCATGAAGGCAATAGAATGAATAAAATCAATACAAAGATAAATTTTGTCTAAGAGAAGTGCACGCTAGCACACTGCCATTATTTTGTGGCACTGGCCAACAATTCCATTTAATACACATTACAAATCATAAACAAGAAGAATGGCTTAATGCATGCAATCTAGAATTCAATTACTTTACTAAACTCCCTCAAAAGAGGTATAAAAATCTCATATTATTTGCAACAACTGTAAGCCAGGTCAAATTGTCACCCTTGAACAAAATCCAAAAATAACATTAATATGTCAATCACTCACTGAAAGGAAAAAGGTTTCAATTAAAGTCAAGACAATATAACCTTCTCAGGTGAGTCAAATATACAAAAATTAGAACTTTCTATTCAATATTATAGCTTCTTCTTCTTCTTCAATTTCTTCAAGATAGAAGATACCAACTCAACAAATAACACGCTTATTGTGTTTTTGTTTTCAAAATTCATTTGTGGGTTCTCATTTAACAAGTTAAAAAGCCAGCAACCACATAGATCACAACCACAGCAGGTCCGCATGAATCAATTCTCAACAATAATCAACCCACACAAGAAAGCAAGAAATCGGAAATGAAATTATCATCAACAGAATGACAAAATCCATTGACTAAAGATGCCAAAGGAACAAAACTAGAACAAGTCTAAAAAAACACTTAAAAGTCTCGGAGTACAACTTAGCTTTCCTAAAACTTTTCAAAGTATTTGAGAAGTACCTATCTCCAGAGTAATGGTGGATGGAATATACATGATCAAACACTGAAACACCATGTATTGTTGTCAAGAGGCTAAAACTACCGCCAAGAACCAACCAACCTACTTATTTCACCACTGTACCAACCAACCAACTGCTACCTAAAAGAGAAATTTGCAACTCGCTCGAATTCACAATTCAGCACAAGGATCCAAATTCTTAACACAATTTCAATTAACCCAAATCACCAAACCTATGAACCAGCGAGCCAGACACTGTTCTCAGGTATTTGCTACATATTTGTCAACTTGGGTTTCTCTTCTATTACTTCTTCCGCATCATTGCAGCAGGTATCGCTTCCCATCTTGCCCTCTTCTTTGCAAAGAACGCTCCTTGCTTTCTCCTCACTTGTTCCTTCAAACACCTCTCCGTCAGTCTTATTGACTATATCCCAAAAGAAATCAGTCAAGACCGTCTCATAACAAGGCATTTTGGCATAACCAGGAAAGTAATTAATATCAATGACAAGATACCTATTCCCAATTCTTGTATCTCTAATAACATCAAAATTAAAGAGATTCAATTTCATAGCCTTTCTCAAACCCCTAGCAATATCAGTTATAAAACTCTGAGGAGGCAACTGAGTGTCTTCAAGATGCATCATCTCATAATAATTCTCATCGATTTTCTCATTGGTAGCCAAGTTTGAAACCTGAGAAAACGACATAGAACCTTCGAGACCCTTTAGTTTCTCTTCAGAATAGTCAGGTAAAGACTTTCTTTTCACACATTTCACGTAATCGCCAACAACATAAATCTTGAAAATAACTCCTCCATGATTAACAAATTCTTGAAGAACAATTGGTGGCTTTAGCTTATTAAAGCCATCATGGTTAAAAATCAAAGCCATTTTATGCGATTTCGCACTCCCGTCCGCTACTAAAGGCTTCGCAATAACCGGAAACTTCAACAACTCCCATGCCTGTCGATCAAAGAGCGTTTCCTTGTCGTAAATCACAATCTGCTTCGGAATCCCAAAGGTTTCAGACTGATTCTCAGTCTTGAGCTCCGAAACAACCTGCAACATCGAAATCCGGTTATGTAACCGTTCAATTGCTTCAGGAGAATCAATGATAATCGCATTAGGGTTCTGAACTTGAAATTGTTGGAGCTGTTTGTTCCAATCTTCACCGTACAACTTGTGTAGCACACAATCGAACGGTCCCTGATCCACTAACGGACGTTCGGTGTCGATCTTGATTAGATCGATGCCGCGTGATTTCGCTAGGCTAACTAACGATTCTTGAATGAAACTCTTCTGCTTCTTTGGTGCCAAAGCGTAACCTATTCCGAATCTCCGCTCCGCCATTTCAATCTCTTTCCCTTATTCACAATCATTCACAATTCAATTGAATTCTCTATTAAAAATGCAAGATCAGAAACCAGAACTACTTAAATTTTCAGAGAGAGATTGGTTTGCATTTGATTTGCTCTTCTTATTTTCCGAAGAAACAAACACAAAATATTTCTTGTAAAGGGAAAAATGTTAAATGCATGGGGAAGAGAGAAAGGTATATATAGCTTCGACTAGGGTTAGAGTGGAGAAGGGGAATAATAAGTTAACCAGGGTTAGAATAAAGGGGGACACGTGGCATATTCTTTTGGGTAATATGCGAATTCGCGCCGCACACTCAAGCAAACGCGTGTAAATGAAAGCATGGATGGGGTGTACAGAAATTGAACGGCTGTGATTGATGTTGATTAATGGGACCTTTTTTGACTGGGGTCTTTCAGTCGGGTTGAACTTGAATCGTGGAAATTTTAGCCGTAAATAATTTATTTTATTCTATTTTTTCAAATATAGTATTACAAATGAAATAAAAGCTCCTATTATATAATAATATTATCTTTGTATTACTTTTTTTACGTAATTTTTTATATCATATTTATATTTAATTAAAATATTATTTTTTTAATTAAACATGAGTATGATATAAAATAATAATGTAAAAATATAATATTACTTTGTAATATATAATGATATGAAGATTTATTCAACTTGATATGTATGCCTACTTGTGATGTAAGGAGTCTCATAATCTTAATTATAATCCTCAATATCATTTTATACATTGGTAAAACAAAAATATTTTATTTGGGTTAATTTCATACATTCTATATCATCAAATGCTCTAATGATTTTTTTAAATTAATTATTACCCCAATTAATGGTTTTCGTAGAGATTTTCTTTTATGTTTTTAAATAGTTTTCGATAATTTCAAGAGCGTAAATTTATTATTTTCTTACGATAGTCATAGTTTCTGAAAATGAGATTCATTAATCCCCTAGACCAATGAAAATAATAATAATAATAATAATAATAATATAGTATAGAATAGTAATTATTGAAGTGGTAATAGTCGTGTAGAATCTGTGGATAAGAAAAGATTTGGGATTTGAGAATATTTGTTCTTTTGACTTATAATCAAAGTTGAAGTCGCCATCTAAAACCATGTTTAAGTAATTTGATTCTCTTTTTTTGTAATTTAGTTAGAGTTTATGTTAATGAGTTTATGTAGCATTTAGTCAACCCGTTTAATTAATCAATAATTTATTTCCGCACAAATTCTACAACCTAACCTTAGTTAAAGTTTATGTTAATCATGTTTTTGATTGGTTAATCTCAAACAAACTCTCCTAATATTAGAAAACTTTGGTAAGTCGGGTCCGGTTCTGGTCACATCTCGAGTCGGTTCAGATCTACACGGAATAGGTGTTTTCCTTAAGCTAAATTTCAGATTCATTTATTAACAAGGTGGAATGTAATTAAAAAAAAAAAGGTTTTTTTTTTTTTTTTGTAAAAAATTCCAAATTTTATTGAAAGAGAGATGTAGAAAATGAAAAAAAGTAACCATTATGTTGTTATCAAATTTTCAAATTATAGAGACAGGGGATCCAAATTTATTGAACCACTTGAGTCCATGAAAGAGAAATATATATAAATTGGTATTGTTGAGGTGGGGTTGGATTTGGACTGTTTTATATCTGATTGGTTAGAATATAAACGAGGAATACATGCAGAGCACTATGCTAATAATCCACTATTCCAATTAATACCCTCCATTAACCAAAAAGCTTGAAGAAAAGTAAGACACTACTCTAATTTCTTTTCTCTTTTACCAACTTTCTCGTAGAGATTCATAATGAATGCTTTTAAAAAGAATTGTTTATTTATGCACATTTTAATTAGAGTTAACTCTTTCCCACCCAACAAAAAAAACTTAATGACAATTTCCAATCCTTTGACTTTTAAAATACTTTTTGACTACCCAACAAACACAAAAACCAAAATACCCTAGGATGGGGAAACTTCAATCGTCGGCGATTGGTGAGTAAATGGGATCGAGAATGTTGAGATTTTTGAAGAAGAAGATCTAGAGAGTCGATTAGTGGTGACAGGGACGATTTCTAGTAACATAATCGACTAGAAAAGCACACGGTTGTTCGCACGATTCTTGCTCTATTTTGACTGATTCTGACGTCAGAAATCCCTTTTGAGATCACTAATCAACTCACCGGCCCCCCATCTCCAAAACCCCCAACCTTCCTGACACCAATTACACACCGTTCGCCGCTCTCCACTACCTACGGTTTCACTGTTTTTGCGACGATTCTGCTTGATTCCAACGGCCAAAATCCAATCTTCCACCACACTTTCAACCTCTGATCTTCCCTCTTCAAAACCCCTTAAACCCTTGGTACTTGATAACTCGTCGTTCGTCGGTCGTGAATCGTTGCCCTTCGCCGTTTGATGTCTCTAAAATTTTAATTTTTTATTTTAGATGTAAAATGTTTGTTAACCATTCTGTCCTCAATTATAACGGACTTTTGATCATCATATCCTTCCTCGTAACGAGAATTACTAACAAAATTGTGTTTTAGATACTAAAGTGATAATTAAAAAGTTTTGAGGGTGGGGAAGTGTCATTAAGCTTTTGATGGGGTGGGAAAAGTCAGCTCTTTTAATTAAGATTACTTATGAAATTAAAATATAAT
>WYDK02000080.1:4662929-4674122 GCA_009867345.2 Toxicodendron radicans
AGATTGATGTCAAACAAATACGCTCCAGTGATAATCTTGCAGATTTATTCACTAAGGCCTTACCGACATCAACATTTTAAAAGCTAGTGTATGGCATTGGCATGCGGCGGCTCAACAAATTACGAAATTAATCTTGCCATTATGAGGGGCAGTATTGATCAAGAGGAACATCGATTCGGGGGAGTTCTTGTAGAAGTTTATCATTCTGGAAATATGTGTACTGTACTCTTTTTCCCTTGATCAAGTTTTGTCCTACTGGATTTTCCTGATAAGGTTTTTAATGAGGCAATATGAAAGTCTAACATCTCTTTACATTTTCAATATACAGTTGTATTTCTTTATTTAGGTTTTTGTCTCACTGAGTTTTTCTTGAGTAAAGTTAAATACAATTTTTTGTAAATGGTGGATGTCCAAGGGGGAGTGTTATAAAATTGGACATCCACCGTCACAACCTTGAGGCGGTGAAAAGTGAGGGGGTTTGTTGCCTATAAATACCCCCCATCTCTTTCATTCATATTACACTAAAATTCAAAGCAAATTCTATTACCTACTATATCTCTCAACTCCCTCACTTTCATCCTACTTATTTACTTTACTTTTATCTTTTCATAAGTTAATTATTAGATAGCACCACTAAAATTACAACAACAATTATATATTGTTTGAATAGTCTATTTTGAATTCACGTCCTTTTTACATGACAAGCAGACTAAAACACCGAATTATCGCCTACATACATATTAATTTTCATAGAAGCAAATATATTATACCACATTAGATTTTCTTGAAAAAAATATTTATGTCTTCAGAGAGTTACAGAGCAATAGTACACTCCACCAAAACAATGTAAGCTAGAATTAGTTGTCTTGACACCTAGGAATATTAGATGATAATATAAATTCTTCTAACAACGACCAAGCAAAATTGAATTTTAATACTATTTCTGTGAACAATAGAAGTGACGACATAATTGTCATTACACTTGCACATAATCGATAAATATCTTAACATATTGATACAAGATTTCATTTCCATGATACAAATAATTGGCTACATTATAAAATCCTCAGCATAGAGCTAATGCCTGTATCTTACTCATGTCCACTTTAACATCTTTCATCTGCCCTTACCTAAATCTCTTGGCTTTCTTCTTCCTCTGAGAACTATTTGGAGTTCGGCTGTCCAGCTTGCGTTTTACCCCTACTTGTTTCGGAGCCACACCATCCTTCAAAGCATTTGCCCTTGCCTTCCTCAGAGCAACGACCGGTCTTTTCTTCTGACGTATTTTTGCCTTCTCCCCTTTTTGAACTTTCGTTTTCACCATCTTACCCAATTCACTGCTCCCTAAATGGACTTTCTTTTGCGTACCAGATTTGCTAGCCCACAAACCTTGGTATGACAAATTAGCATTTGAATTTATTTGATTGGAGAATGCACTGCAATTTTCTTTGAAGGGGGATTAACCGCAGATGCTACATTCTTTCTCTTAGATGGGGTGGAATTCTGCCTAGCATGAGAAAACCTCAGCTCCCTATCCTGAAACTTTAAGTTACGCTTCTTAACAACCAAATTTGTAGCTTCCTGCAAATTAAAACTATAACTTAGTAAATTGTAAAACGATCATATAGATAGTTTAATGATAGATATACATCATTAACATGATGTCAAAGGATTGCTAGAGGTTATGATAATACAAAACATAGGTACAAAGAGTTCTAATAGCGTAATGCAACATTATTGCCCCTGATTCTGCCCTTAAATTGGTCAAGTTAATTCTCACCAACTTGCCACCCAATCTTCAAGTAAAAGTTAATAAAATAGAGCCCTCAAGAAAAATTTGTTTGCCCATGTAATTAAACATAATTACAGTACTTTGAATTAAACTAGATAACCATGGTTGTTCTAAAGAGAAAATGTTTGCTCCAAATTTCATCTCCTACTGCCAATGTTTGTTCTTGCTTAGTCTGATATATGTTCTCCCCAAAATTTCCCTAAGCTAAGAATTCAAGGCATCCTAGATATCTCCGGCCACAAATTTTTCATATTACAGATTCATGCTTCAAGGATTTACGCAAATAAGTGAAAAATCAAAGGCCCCAAATTCTGAAAACAACGAAAATAGTTCCAATGCCTAGGATAAACAAGAATTATTATACAAATGAGGTCTCCATGTGATGTGAATCCAAGTATTTAATTCACATCCTTCACATTCCATTCAACACCTCTGACACATGAACTCGAATTGCAATACAACATTACTCTTCTTGCAACCTTTCGGCCAAGGCAACCATATGTACATACAATGCTTCTTTGATCTCACTTCTTCAATACACACATTCAACACTTCAAGAACAACAACTCAACCAACACAACACAAAGAAATCGACAATAACACAACCACACACAAGCTTCACCGAAAATGATAAACACAAGGACTAGGATAACAAATAACTTACTTAGATAGATGACCAATGAACATTCAAGTATAAAGGGATTCCCACCAACTTGAATTAATCCATCACCAAGCTTAGGCCGAAACTTGGGTAAAGGAAAACACAAAGAAGAACTCACTCTTCTTGTATTTAATATTCATCATATTCATGTTCTAGCCTTTACAAAATGAAAGAAAGGCCTTTAAAAAGATGTTACATGACATGTGGCGTCATCCCATGAGTTCTAGCATAAATATTACAATTAAATAAAAGTTAACTTAAATGAAATATTACATAATTAAAAAATGGGAGTCATGCCTATTTAATGCAAGCTTAACAACTCACTTACACCTTTCCTTAAATCAAGGAATCTTGTCTTTAATTGCCTTTACCTAGAGTTAAACTTCTCTTCTAGTATCAAATGGCATTCTCCACTTGGGGTTGGACCAAATGGGCTCTTCCATACTAGTTGCTCACAGGTTGGGCTTGTAAACAGAGTATTGAATACTTCTTGGACTTTAAACACTCCATGGACTAGTTTGTGGACTTCATTGATTGCTTAGGTTAGAGAGTTGCACAACTTGGGAAGCTTGGGCTTCTTGGCTTTTCATAATAGAACCCGAAACCATCATGGAACTTAATGGGCTAAAATTCATATCATCTTCCCGGGTTGGGAAGGATTTGGCCTCAAATTCGACAAGTCTCCATCCTCCAAATAAGGTGACAAATCCCCAATGTTGAACGTGGCCGAGACATTGCCAAACTCTGATGGCAAATCTATCTTATAAGCATTGTCTCCAATTCTCCTAAGAACTTCAAATGGACCATCGGCCCTAGGTGCCAACTTGCTTCTTCTCTTGGAAGGGAATCTATCATTTCTCAAATGAACCCACACAAGATCACCCGGTTGGAAACAAATGGGCTTTCTATGTTTATCAGCCCTTTTCTATAAGCTTCATTGGACTTAGCTATTTGGGCCCTAATGGTTTCATGCAACTTCTTCATGGACTTGGCCTTTTATTTAGCATCAAAATTCACTTGGATATCGAGGGCAAATGCACTTAATTCTATGGGGGTGATGGGGTTAAGGCCTTAAAGTACCTCAAATGGTGTATGAGTGGTTGTAGCACCAGGGGATCAATTATAAGCAAATTCGGCATGGGCTAATTTTGTATCCCAACCTCTCAAACTCTTACTCTCCAAGGTTCTTAGGATTGTCCTTAATGTTCTATTTGTGACCTCGGTTTACCCATCGGTTTGGGGTGATGGGAAGTGCTGAATAAAAGTTTGGTACCCAACCTACGGAATAATGACCTCAAAAAATGACTAAGAAATTTGGTATCTCTATCCGACACAATACTTCTTGGAATACCATGCAACCTCACAATCTCCTTGAAAAATAACTCGGCTACATGTGATGCATCATTGATTTTGTTGCATGCAATGAAATGTGCCATCTTAGAGAATATATCAACAACAACCATAATGGAATCCTTACCTCTTTGAGTTCTTGGCAAGGCCACAATGAAGTCCATGCTAAGATCTTCCCATGGTTGGATTGGAATAGGCAAAGGGTTGTACATTCTCGATTTGAAATGACTATTGGGTCGATGACAAACATCACATCTACTCACAATGGATTGTACATCCCCCAACATCTTCGGCCAATATAAGTGTTCCTTTAGAACCTCCATAGTTTTAGTAATCCCAAAATGACCCGCAAGCCCTTTTCCATGTATCTCTCTCACAAACAACTCCCTATAACTACCACATGGCACACAAAGCTTGTTGCCCTTGAATAAGAACCCATCTTGTACCACAAAATCTTCAAAGTTGCCCTTGGTACACTTGGCCATAATTGTAGCCATTTCTTCATAATACTTGTAATACTCCTTCATCATACTAAACCCAAGTACCCTTGCATCCAAAATAGAAAGGATGAAGTGCCTTCTTGACAAAGCATCCGCCACCATAGTAGTACTCCCTTGCTATACTTGGATACAAATGAAAAGGATTGAAGGAATTCAACCCATTCAGCATGCCTTGAGTTCAATTTATGTTGCCCATTGATGAAATTGAGAGCTTAATGATCAGAATGTAGCACAAATTACTTAGACCTCAAGTAGTGACTCCAATGATCTAAGGCCCTAACAATGACATATAAATCCTTGTCATAAGTGCTATGTTTCCTCCTAGAATCATTGAACTTTTCACTAAAATAAGCTATGGTCTTTTATCTTGAGTAAAGACAACCCCAATTCCTACCCCACTAGTATCACATTCAACCTCAAAAGCTTTGTTGAAATCGGGTAAAACTAGGATAGATGTCTCACAAAGTTTTTTCTTGATCAACTCAAAGGCCTCACTTGCTTCTTTTGTCCACCCAAAATTGCCATTCTTTAAGCACTCGGTAATAGGAGACATGAGAGTACTAAAGTTGGACACAAATCTCTTATAAAATGAGGCTAAACCATGAAAGTTCCTCACATCACTAATAGTCTTAGGTTCGGGCCAACTTCTAATTGCATCCACTTTAGATTGATCAACCATAATACCCTCACTAGAGACCACATAGCCTAGAAATACAATGCTCTTCATGAAAAACTCACATTTCTCCATCTTAGCACACAATCTTGGTTTTCTCAACACTTCAAACACTTGCTGAAGATGGTTCCTATGGTCATCCTCACTATGACTATATACCAAAATATCATCAAAATAAACAACCACAAATTTTCCCAAAAAAGGTTTAAGTATATCATTCATCAAACGCATGAAGGTACTTGGTGCATTGGAGAGTTCGAAAGGCATGACCATCCACTCAAATAGCCCTCTATTTGTCTTGAAGGTTGTTTTTCATTCATCCCCTTATCTCATTCGAATTTGATGGTATCCACCACGTAGATCAAAATTTTAGAGAAGATGCTTGACCCATGCAACTCATCAAGCATATCATGAAGCATAGGTATGAGATACCTATATTTTATGGTGATGTTGTTGATGACCCTACTATCCACACACATTCGCAAAACTCCCATCCTTCTTTGGTACCAATAATGCAGGAACCGAACAAGGACACATACTCTTTCTCACATACCTTTGGCTAATCAACTCATCCACTTGCCTTTGCAACTCCTTGGACTCCTCCGGATTGCATCTATAGGCTGGTTTGTTTGGTAAAGGTTTCCTGGGTAGTAAATCAATGTGGTGCTCAATCCCCCTCAAAGGTGGTAATCCGGGAGGTAACTCCTCGAGGAAGACCTCATCAAACTCTTGGAGTAAAGGTTGGACTAGGGGATGGGGTTCACTCTCTTCAATACCTCTCATCTCGGCTATGATTAAAGCTAGGATCAGTTTGTGTTTAGTGATGGCCTTTTCTACTTGGGAGCCATTAAGGAAAAAGGTTCTTTTGTGAGGCTTCGGTTTTGGGTGGTGTTGGAGGTGTACGGTTGGGTGGTAAGAGAGCTAAGGTGATGGTTTTCTTGTTAAACCTAAAGGTGTAAGTATTCTTCCTCCTATCATGCACTACCTCCCTATCATATTGCCAAGGCCTACCCAACAACAAATTGCAAGCATCCATGGGGATGACATCACATACAACTTCATCTACATACCTTTTACCCACGGAAAATGGTACCACCACTTGCTTAGTTACTTGCAACGTACTACCATTACTCAACTACTGAAGCTTGTAAGGCTGATTGTGATTAAGTGTAGGAAGCTTCAATCTCTCAACAAGAACCGTGGAGGCTACATTGGTGCAACTCCCACTATCAATGATGACCGAGCATACCTTGCCTTTAATGGTGCATCAGGTTTGGAAAAGATTACCCTTTTGCTTCTCATTTGATTTAATTTGAGTAAGTAATACCCTTGTCAATATCAAAGCATCACCAACATCGGCTTCTTCCACAATTTCTTATTCACTCTCGGATTTCTCCCTTTCCTCTTCTTCCTCGTGAATTGCTTCTTCAATCTCCTCAATTTCTTTAATAGACATAGCCCTTTTGTTTGGACAATTGGCTTGGAAGTTTCCATAGCCATGACATTTGAAAAGCTTCTTATCTTTCATATCCCCTTAGTTTCCTTTTTGCCTCACAAATCGTGGCTTGTCCTTGGATACTTCATTCATCTTTTCCTTGCCTTTGTCTTTGTTGACATTGACATAAGGCTTAGAGTATGATGGAAAGCCTTTAAAGTTAGTGCTCCCCTTAAAGTATGTCCTTGGAGCTTCGAGCTTTGAGCTTTGGAGTTGTTTCTCCACTTGATTGACCAACTTGCAAACATCCTCAAATGATTGGTATGGTTGCAATTCAACTTTGTGAGCTATCTCTATTTGCAAATCCCCAAAAAATTGGGCTATAGTTTGCTTTTTCTCTTCCGGAATATCACTCCTCATCATTAGACCCTCAAAGTCTCTTATATACTCATGTACCTTCTTAGCCCCTTGCTTGAGATTGTGAAGTTTTAAGTAGAGGTCTTGCTTGTGGTTGGCGGGCAAGAACCTCTTTTTCATCACTCTTTTCAACTTATCCCAAGATCTCACTATATCTTTTCCCTTTTCTCTCTATTTTCTTCCTCACATTTTCCCACCACAAGGAAGCATATCCTTTGAATTTAAAAATAGCCACCTTGCACTTCTTTTCATCCGAATAGCCCTTGAATTCAAATACCCTTTTTATTTTACTCAACCAATCAATAAACACATTAGGGTCAAGGTTACCATCAAATTCGGGCATATCAATCTTTATCCCTCTATCATCATTGTCATTCCTCTTTCTCTTTCTCACCATAACCTCAGAATCACTAGAGTGACCATGCATGCTCAATTCATCCTCACGGTGATGGGGTTGGTAGACTTGGTGTCTTATGTGGGGTGTGACTCTTGGGGATGGTTCACGGTCTTGGGGTGGTGTTTGTTGTTAGTGCTGGTTTTGTGGGGGTGGAGGTGTGGGCGGGGCTAATCGGTGCATCACTATTTGAGTGAGTTGATCCATTTTTTCCTCAAGTTTTCTAAGGTCTTCTTGGGTCCTTGTGGAGGCAAACTCCCAAAGAGACATTAGAGATGAAGAACCGCTTTTGTTTGACATGTCTTGGGTGATTTTTAGCTATTGCGAACAGTAACTTTGGGGGGGGTGAAAAGTAGATTCGGTTATGGAACAGTGATATTTGAAGTGGTAAGGGTGAATGGGTGAAGTTTGGGTAATTTTGGTTTTGGTGAATAGTAATTGTGAATAGTATTTGGGATTAGTGGTAATTAGGTTAATTAATAGTGTTTAGACTAATGAGAGTGTTTAGTGTTTAGGCTAAGGTTTAATGGTGTTTTGGTTGGAATGTAATTGATCTAGTTTGATTTGGAGAGAATTGGTTAGGTTTGGGGTGATGTGTGTAGTTAGGGTTTGGTTGGAATAGTGATAGATGAAAGAGAAAAAAACAAATTCTATTGCAATTAAAGACTCACACAAAGACCAAATACAAGAACTTATCCAAATTTCGTCCACTCCACAACACATTCAATCCTATTTCAATTTTAATTCCTCCACAACGTATGATCTAATACCAAATTGATGTGAATCCAAGTATTTAATTCACATCCTTCACATTCCATTCAACACCTCTCACACATGAACCCGAATTGCAATACAACATTACTCTTCTTGCAACCTTTCGGCCAAGGCAACCATATGTACATACAATGCTTCTTTGATCTCACTTCTTCAATACACACATTCAACACTTCAAGAACAACAACTCAACCAACACAACACAAAGAAATCGACAATAACACAACCACACACAAGCTTCACCGAAAATGATAAACACAAGGACTAGGATAACAAATAACTTACTTAGATAGATGACCAATGAACATTCAAGTATAAAGGGATTCCCACCAACTTGAATTAATCCACCACCAAGCTTAGGCCGAAACTTGGGTAAAGGAAAGCACAAAGAAGAACTAACTCTTATTGCATTTACTATTCATCATATTCATGTTCTAGCCTTTACAAAATGAAAGAAAGACTTTTAAAAAGATGTTACATGACATGTGTCATTATCCCACAAGTTCTAGCATAAATATTACAATTAAATAAAAGTTAACTTAAATGAAATATTACATAATTAAAAAATGGGAGTCATGCCTATTTAATGCAACCTTAACAACTTACACATTTCCTTAAATCAAGAAATCTTGTCTTTAATTGCCTTTAGCTAGAGTTAAGCTTCCCTTCTAGAATCAAATGACATTCTCAATTTGGGCTTGGACCAAATGGACTCTTCCACACTAGTTGCTCACAGGTTGGGCTTGTAAAAAGAGCATTGAACACTTCTTGGACTTTAAGCACTTTATGGACTAGCTTGTAGACTTCCTTGATTACTTGGGCCGAGAGTTGTACAACTTGGGAAGTTTAGGCTTTTTGGCTTTTCATAATAGAACCCGAAACCATCATGAAACTTAATGGACTGAAATTCATATCACCATGACTGTTGTCTAAATTATAGATACGCCCCTCCTCAATTCTCATAGTATGCTCAAACAACGTCAGAATGTTGGGCATGACATACCAATTATACATTTTGTGTACTATAAAATAATACAAAGGTGGACAAAGCACATATATGAGAAAACATTGCTAAAAAGCATCACAATCTCTATGGCTATTGTAAAAGGAAACAAACTGAACATAAAATAAAAAAAAGAAACAGACGCACTTGAAATATCAAAATCTTGAGTTAAAAAAAAAAAGCAGTTGGACAGAAGTAAAATTTCGAAGTATATTAATTGATAACTGGGGAATAAAAATTAAAAAACAACTTCATCATACCCCTGTTTTAAATAAGACATAAGCAATGCCCTTTCTCACTCTCATATGAGGATGTCTAATTACCCGAACAGCTTCATCACTGGATCCCAAATTGTTAAGACCACAAAAGAGCTGATAAATTTCTTCTTCCTCCAGAAAAAGATACAACTATCCACCTTACAACCATGCAAAGCAGCAAAACCTGCATTGGGAGTCCACGGAAAATATGTTGTACATTGAAAATTTTACCTTTACATCAAATGAAAGGTTACCCACAAGTACAGTCCTCTTGTTATCATAAAGTGATCAATGTATGTAGATTGAAGGAAATCATATTAGTGTGGATAGAATGAAAAACAATAATAACACATATATAAAGAGATCTTATAAAAATATTTTTATACAAAGTGACGTATAAGAAAATAAACAGAAAAGTGAATATAAAAAGTTAAACTCATTATATTTATACATTCATTCATTTTCTGTCATATCATTTTATATAATTTTTTTTTTGTAAAATTTTGGTGTACATATAGTACTGGTCAATGATGATTAAGGATGATGATCTTGAAAACAAACTAAACTACTTTTAAAACAAAACATGCAAATGGAAAACAAAAATATGTTTTAGATGTTTTCAGAAACAAGTCCTAAAAAAATGGGGCCTGCCTGTCTTAGATTAGATGGTACTCATTTCTTTTGACCATCGTGGTTATGCCATTGCAACAAATTCAGCAGCTTTTTCTTCTTTATTTTAAATTAAATTAAATTTATTACTCTTTTGACCATCGTGGTTATGCCATTTGTACAAATTCAGCAACTTTTTCTTCTTTATTTTTAATTAAATTAAATTTATTATTAAGGAAATTATCGTACAAGACGCCAATAAAGGCGGTTTGGCCGTTTTAGTCAACAGCTGTTTTAACTTTCAACTAAATAAAACAAACCAACTATTACTTTGTTATGGTCTCAAGATATTTTTATTTATTAATTGTATATCCTAAATTTGTATTAGTTTTTAATTTTCATTTATTTTTATATATTTTAAATTAAAAATATTATATACGCCCATGTAACAATCATGTAATAACTTATACTTTCTGAACAAGACTTACAATATAAAAACAAGAACAAAAGTTGTTGATAAAATTAACACAAAATACCATAAGAAAAGGACACCCATTTGGTCAAAGGAAAGTGACATTAAATTGCTGGCCTCCTTCAATGTATCACCACATAGGCATTTATGCAACCAACATAGAGCCCTGCATTTGGCAAGCATATCCATGTAGAACTGACACTTGCTGATGTAATTTCCGAAGTTGTTGATACAACTACAAGAAACGAAAAAGAGTACTAAGGTAGCCCATCTTCATTATAGAATATTTTTAATGACCCTGATCATATAAATATCAAAAGATTATTCAAGAAGCACTGCAACTGAATCTAACACAAACCAATATAAACATTACTTTGCAAGTCAATTACAGATATTTAAAAATTAAAATTTAGACGGTACGGTACCTCGCAAAAGAAAATAAAGAAATATGTTGATACTGTAAAAATCTATTTCAAAAAATTAAAATTTAGACGGTACCTTTCAAAAGAAAATAAAGAAATCTGTTGATACTAATTACAATCCGTTTCAAAAAATAAAACCTATAATAAAAAAACATAAACAAAAATAGTTCACTAAAAAATTAAATTAACTTCTACCTATCCTCTTAACAAAGTTATCATCGTAAAACCTAGTTACAGAACAAACCACAAATTGAAAACAATATGCAATTTAAATCAAAATCTATTAAACTCAGCTTTTGCACAGATTGAATCAATCCAACAAGTGCTTTTTCTGTTTTTATTCAACTGGATTCAGTCCCATTAATTTAATTACAAGTGCTTCTTAAGGAAGAAGACATCCTTTTGTCGTATTTCATAGATAATCACACCTTCTA
>WYDK02000080.1:4674222-4684869 GCA_009867345.2 Toxicodendron radicans
ATTTGTAATAATTTCAATAGATCCAAAATCTCTTCCAAGTTTGGTCAGTTCATGAAATTGACAAATCTCAACCTTTCTTCATCAAATTTTGATGGCCTAGTTCCCACTCAAATCTCACCTATCTAAACTGGCTTCACTTGATCTCTGTTGTACTCATGACTTAACAGAAAATGGAAACTTTGCAAAACCTGACAGAATTAAGATATTTTCATCTGGTTAGGGTGAAAATGTCTTCAGTTGTACTTGGTTCCTTGGTGAACCTATCTTCTTCTTTGATGTCTCTTAATTTTTCTCATCTTGCTCATGGTTCCCTGCAAGGCGAGTTCCCAAATGATAATTTCCACCTTCCTTTCCCTCAAGAACTAAGTTTATCTGGAAACGAGCTTCTCTCGGGTCATTTACTAAAATCAAACTGGAGTAGGTAGTCCCCTCAGGTTGTTGGTGAGAATATAATATTCAGGATATAGTAGACATAATTAAGAGATTACAGAATATTTAGAATATTTTAACAGTTGGATCTGTCTTCAACACTTTTCTCAGAAATGTTATAAGGCTGGTGGAAAGAGAGAGGGATACCAAGGTCAGAATCTTGAACAGAAGGTGCAGAGGAAGAAGAAATCAGTAAGTGCAAGAAGTTTCTTGCTCCTCATTATAAGGTAACTTTTTATTTTGAATTATTGACAAAAAAATTACACTATTTATTAAATATCATGCTTAAAGATATCAATTTGAATGTTTTTTTTTAATTTCTCAAGTCTATTATTTACTCTAAGAAAATAAACTAACTCTGATCAACATAACTAAATCTAAAACCTGAGAATTTTAATCAACTTTTTTTCTGGGCTTTTTGGAATCACCATTAGCTTTGTTGATCATTCATAAGGATATATTTCTCATATTTGTAAATTACTTTTAGTTATTTTAGAAATTTAGATGTGCCAATTAAGGTATTGAATTGTTCTTTTTTTTTTTTTTTTTCTTTATGAAATTATAATCATTTTATTTTTCAGACTTGAAGTTTTTGGTGGGAGGGAGACTGCAAGATAAGTTAAATGTACAAGTCTTTTGCATAATTGGGGAATCTTTATATATCATCTTTTATTAAGTTTGTGCGGAAGAACAGCTAGCAATTATATATTGTTCGAATATTCTATTTTGAATTCATGTCCTTTCTACATGACAAGCAGACTAAAACCCCGAATTACCGCCTACATAAATATTACTTTTCACAGAAGCAAATATAATATACCACATTAAAACTAAAACTTATAGATTTTCCAGTTAGATTTTCTTGAAAAAAAATTATGTCTTCAGAGAGTAACAGAGCAGTAGAGCACTCCACCAAAACAATGTAAGCTCGAATTAGTTGTGTTGACACCAAGGAATATTAGATGATAATATAAATTCGTCTAACAACAACCAAGCAAAGTTGAATTTTAATACTACTTCTGTGAACAACTGAAGAGACAGCATAATTGTCATTACGCTTACACATAATCGATAAATATCTTAACATACTGATACAGGATTTCATTTCCATGATACAAATAATTGGCTACATTATAAAATCCTAAGCATAGAGCTAATGCCTGTATCTTACTCATGTCCACTTTAACATCTTTCATCTGCCCCTACCTAAATCTCTTGGCTTTCTTCTTCCTCTGAGAACTATCTGGAGTCCGGCTGTCCAGCTTGCGTTTTGCCCCTACTTGTTTCGGAGCAACACCATCCTTCGAAGCATTTGCCCTGGTCTTCCTCAGAGCAACCGCCGGTCTTTTCTCCTGACGTACTTTTGCCTTCTCCCCTTTCTGAACTTTTGTTTTCATCATCTTACCCAATCCACTGCTCCCTAAATGGACTTTCTTTTGTATACCAGATTTGCTAGCCCGCAAACCCTGGTATGACAAAGTAGCCTTTGAATTTGATTGATTGGCACTGCCTGGACTCCTTGAATCCACTGCAAATTTCTTTGAAGGGGGATTAACTGCAGATGCTACATTCTTTCTCTTAGATGGGGTGGAATTCTGTCCAGTATGAGAAAGCCGCAGCTCCCTATTCCGAAGCTTTAAGTAACGCTTCTTAACAACCAAATTTGCTGCTTCCTGCAAATTAAAACTACAAATTAGTAAATTGTAAAACGATCATTTAATGATAGATATACATCATTTAAATGATGGCAAAGAACTGCTAGAGGTTATGATAATACAAAACATTGGTCCAAAGAGTTATACTAGCGTAATGTAACATTATTGCCCCCGATTCTGCACTTAAATTGGTCAAATTAATTATCACCAACTTGCCGCCCAATCTAAAAGTAAAAGTTAATAGAATAGAGCCCTTAAGAAAAATCTGTTTGCCTATGTAATTAAACACAATTACAGTACTTTGAATTAAGCTAGACAGCCACAGTTGTTCTAAAGAGAAAATGTTTGCTCCAAATTTCATCTCCTAATGCCAATGTTTGTTCTTGCTCAGTCTGATATATGTTCTCCCCAAAATTTCCTTATGCTAAGAATTCAAGGCATCCTAGATATCTTCGGCCATAGCACTTTTCATATTACAGATTCATGCTTCAAGGATTTACGCAAATAAGTGAAAAATCAAAGCCCCAAATTCTGAAAACAACAGAAATAGTTTCAATGCCTAGGACAAACAAGAATTATTATACAAAAGAGGTCTCCATGACTGTTGTCTAAATTATAGACACGCTCCTCCTCAAATCCCATAGTATGCTAAAACAAAGTCAGAATGTTGGGTATGACTTTGTGTACTATAAAATAATACAAAGGTGGACAAAGCACATATATGAGAATGCATTGCTAAAAAGCATCACAATCTCTATGGCTATTGTAAAAGGAAACAAACTGAACATAAAATAAGAAAAAGAAACAGACGCACTTAAACTATCAAAATCTTGAGTTAAAAAAAAAAGAAACAGTTGGACAAAAGTAAAATTTCGAAGTAAATTAATTGATAACTGGAGAGTAAAAAGTAAAAAACAACTTCATCATACCCTTGTTTTAAATAAGACATAAGCAATGCCCTTTCCCACTCTCATATGAGGATGTCTAATTACCCGAACAGCTTCAACACTGGATCCCAAATTGTTAAGACCACAAAAGAGCTGATAAATTTCTTCATCCTGCAGAAAAAGAAACAATTATCCAGCTTACAATCATGCAAGCAACAAAAACAGCATTGGGAGTCCACGGAAAATATGTTGTACATGGAAAAATTTACCTTTACATCAAATGGAAGGTTACCCACAAATACAGTCCTCTTGTTATCATAAAGTGGAGCATCCTCCCCCTTCAACTTCTTGCGTGGTGGGCAGGCCCTATCCACACGAATATGATTTCCTCCAACCTACATACATTCATAAAACATACAGAATCAATACATTAAAAAATTCACATTCAGCGTTATTTAAAGCCAATATTCAGAAAAAGCAACGTACCACAGCCATATTATGGGACAAAGCATCCTCAGCAGATTGCTCTGATTTGAAAACAATGTATGCATGAACACTGCAGCACATGAAATTTATTGTTAATAATCTGATATTTCATCAAAATTAGAAAACCATTTATGATCATCATAAAAGATGATAACAGATGGTGATTAACAAATAGAAGAGACAACCATTTCACAGCAAAACACACAATTCACACCACTGACTGCATAAAAGCCAAGCCTTAAAACTGCAAATAGGTTTTATTTTTAACCACTTTTATGCAAAGAGTTAGGTTCTGGTGGGGGGTCAATCAAAAGAGTGGAGGAAAATCACCAGATGAAATTTAAAAGAATTCATTGTTAAGCAAACTACCTAGATATATAATGAAACTGTATCCCATTAAATTTAGTGTTGACATAAAATGTCTTGTTTTACTTAACATTTTTTTTAATCTGATCATGCCCATAAAGAGTTAAACATACCTAAAATCCTCAGTAACGCTAATTAACTAAGTTACTGATGATACTAAAACATAAACATAAACAACCAAGCATGAATTATCAAACAAATCATGTGCGAAAATCCAAACAACAAAACGAACCAACATTTTAATCAAATAGCATTATACCTGTCTGCATCTTCATTGATTTGCTTTTGTAGTATAGCTCCCTTCCTTGGTGTTTTAGTCTAAGCAAACAAGCAACAAAAGCACATCATTAGACAAAATAATGAAACACAAAGCGCAAAGCATTCTAAATCTTCCATCAAAAAACCACAACGACTTGAATTATACCACATCACACTCACATCTAAGATTGGCACAGAGCGAATCCTTATCGACTCAACTTCCCCAAACTTACTAAACTCCTTCAAAAGCAATTTCTTCTTGACCTTCAAAGGCAAATTCCCAACAAAAACAGTCCTCAAGAGCTTATTCTCATCATCGAAACCTTCGTCTTTCGAAGTCGCCAACATATCCTCCGTCTCATTCTCTGCCTTCTTTCTCTTCACTCCCACCACCACCTTCTCTACTTCTTCTTCAGCTTTCGCTCCGTACTTTTTCTCCTCGTATTCTCTCTCCACCTCATCCCTCTTCCTCTTCTTCCTCTTCCTCTTTTCACTCCCTTCGCCTTTCAATTCTTGATCGTTCAAATTAGGTTTTTGGGGGGTCTGAATGGCTTCTTCAACACGTAAATCAAGATTAGGTTTTTCCTCTTTTTTATTCTTAGCTTTCTTCGGCTTCGCAGTGTTAGAATTCGAAGAGTCCGAATTCTTAGGGTTTACGGCGGGCTCAGACCCTGATTGCGAATCTTGGTGTTTTCTTTTGAAGGGATTATTGTCGGAGAAGATGGCGGTGTTTTCGTCAGTGACGCCGCCGAATAGGCTTGAGAAAATGGAGGAGGGAGCTGGAACGGTGTCGTCTTGGAGTTTCTTTTTGCCCATTATCAGCTTTGTTTTAACGGAAACTCAGAAATTTTGTTAAAAGAGAATTGAATTGAAACCCTAAGGCAGTCTACAGTTTTGGGAGGGAGACAAACATATAAAAGGATCGGGTCGGGTTAGACACTAGTTCAAGATAAATGGGCCAATAACATGGCCCATAAACAATTTCTCATTTCCGTAAATTGTATAGAAATTTGGGAGACGGGATTGGTTTGAAATATTTTTTGGATTGGGATAAAATTGGGTTAAGCTTAGATTGGATTGCGTTATTGATAGTACTACTATCTCTTGTTTGATGTCTTATGGAACTGGATTATGAATATATTAATAAGTTCTCATTATTTAAATATAAATTAGTTTATAATTGAATTTTATAGTTGTAATTATTATAAAAAAAAAAAAACAGTATTTAAACTTTTATTTTCAATTAAATTTAGAAACTGATGTTTTAAATAAAATATTTATTTATGTTAGAATAATTAGAAATAATAATTTTTAAATTTAATATAGCTACAGTATTTTTTTTTATTACTCAAATCCTGTGTAATCTCACATATATACGGGTGGGTTTGCTTAGGTGTCACTGATTTGTTAAACAGGCTCTCCATCTTCCACATAGATGAGAGTTAAATTGCAAAAACCAAAAAGAAGTTGAGAGGACAATAATCCCACTTCAAAAACACCTTTGTGAATTATAATTTAGAAAAAAGATACCATCTGAAAACTCCAATCTCTCACTCTCATATGAAAATAGGAACCATTGGATGAGCATCTACATGAATAACATTTCAAATTAAATTAATTTTAAAATAAAAATTGATTATGAATAAGTAATTGCCGGCTTCCAACAAATCAAGACACATATATTACGATAAATTTAACCAAATATAAAGATGCAGCCATGCAGGCAAGGCCAATATGCTACTTTCCATGAATAAGAAAATGTTCATATAGTGCCTGCAGGCAGCCATTTGCTCCAATTTTGGACCTCTTGCTTATTAAATAGAGTGATTTATTACTAAATGCTGCATGCTTTCATCACTAGCTGACTGCCATCCTTACCATAAATACTGTTTAGTATCAAGTTCAGTGCCATAGATTTGCATTCATTAAGAAGAAGAAAGAAAGGAAGAGCCAAACTAGGATTCCCTTATTAAGGTGAGTTCTTTCATCTCTTATTCTTATTATATGTAGTGTTTAGTCGATATTCTCCTTAATTTTCCCTTTTGTTTAAAAATTAGGTAGAGATTATGGAAGAGATTCAACAGAAAGAAGAAATTAAACATATTGTTCAAGAAGAGCATAACGAAAACCCCACCAACAAGCAGCAGGATGTAGCTGAAAAGGAAGAGCTTGATAATGTGAAAGTCGGTGAAGACGAGAAAAATATTACAGTACTTGAAAATAATGTGGCACAGCAAGTTGCTGGAAGAGTTGAAAGAAACCAAAAGGACCCAGCTAGGAAATTGAATCAAGGTTCAAAATTACCGAGTCTTAAGTCAAAGGCTACAGTGCCTCAGCCATTTTCTTTGGCAACTGAGAAAAGAATACTGTCTAGAGAAAGACTGGGTTCAGTGGATTTTTCTTCATTGACTGAAACAAAATCAGAAAGACGAGGCTCAGTGGGCTCCAAGGATTTCCAACGTCCTAAACTTATCAAATCTGTTAGTTTAAGCCACAAGTCAGTTCTCTACATTCATGCTTCCTGTTATATTATATTTTCTTTCACAGGATTTTATGAGTAGATTTAAAAAGATTTTGTGGGATTTTTAATCGCATAAGGGATTTTTTTTAATTTCTCTTTGAAAAATATTACTTAATAGAAACGTTTTTCATAAATTTTATTGAAATACTTATAAAGAAAAAGTATGATGTTTCCTTTAGTGAGATGAAAGAATGCACATGTCGCACATACAATTGTTCCACACATAAACTAGACATAGTAAATGTGCAGGACTCAATCCTTGTCAGGTCCTGGATTTGGAGAAACCTCTAAGGCAAAGCATACAAATTCTACCAATATTGCTACTAAAACAAATTCCAGGATCAAAGTGACGACAACAGATCAACGTGGTGACCATAAGAAAATGGAGGTGAGTTGGATCACCTAACTGACAGGACGGAATTGGAAAAACGGAGGAAAGAAAAATTAACATAATAGTCATGAAAATACTTTCATCACTCGTATATGATATATTTCCTAAAAGAGGTAATGAGATTTCTTGTCGCATATTATGATCATATATGAAGACTAACATTTTGTTTGTTGGGATGATGGGGTCTCCAAATAACAGGGTGGTTTGAAAAATAACCAGAAGAGTGAAGCTAAAAAGGAAATTGAAAGCAGATTCTTACGAATCACTGCCAAGGTATATATACATATAAATAGGTTAAATTCTCTATATAGCTAAATCTAGTTTCTTCTTTCTTTTAATGTCTTTTATCTGTTAATAAATAAATTAAGAAGCTTTTGAAGTAATTAGAGATTCATTTCCTCAGCAAAATTTGGTCATGAAAGTTAACGGGGTAGAAATGTATGTTGCTAATTACAGAACCGGCAAGGAGATGAATTGGACAAAGACAATAAACTTCAGAAAAGCTCCACATTCAAAGCGTCTCCATTGCCAAGCTTCTATCATCGAAGGAATCCTCCCTCAAAACCTGAAATAAATAAGGTCAGCTCTTCAGTTTAGGTTATAAGTTATAATAATAAATCAATTACAGAAGGTTCCAAAAGATAATGAAAAAGTTTGATTTCTTCCTTATTTTAATGTTTTATATATATCTACATATAAACGTTTGAGTTTGACATTACCAATTGATACATTCAGATGCAGGCAACGCGTCCCAAGTGTCCTGTAATTGGGCAGAGAAGCAAGTCGTTGTGTAGCGCTGATAAACCCAAATCAGAAGAAAAGGGCAAGCCTGTTGCCAGAAGAATAAGTACTAATTGCGCAAAGGAGACAATAAGCAATCTATTTAAAACTACCAAAAAAACTTTGATTGGTTCCAAAGAAACCATGAAAGGTGTTGTCACGATCAACGATTCTCATATATAATAATATGAAATTGTTGACTTTAATTGAGTCTAAAAACAAAATGTTAGCTGTTTCTTTAATGCTTGAGTTTGTATGAATATTATAATCATAAGAATAAAATATATTCCCAAATGCCAAAACATACTTTTGATTAACAAGTAATTACAGAGCAGCTTTCAGAAATTGAAGTTTCCAATGTGGGTGATTTTTACTTCAAGTCTTCAACAAGAAGAAACTGAAAAGAAATCAAGGAATTGGGTTGAGAACCAAGCAGTATTATTTATTTGTTCAATTTAACATAGGTAATTTGGAATTTCTTATTTACATATTTTGAAAAACATAATACAAATAATTTCTCCGCTCGTCTACAAAGCTTATATGCACTGATCTCTCTATATATCTCTTCACTCATTTTATAGTTTGTCAGGAGCACATAACAAATTATTCGTCCGGTTAACAAAGTTAGTAGCATTACAATATTTGATAATTCTAGTAAGATTAAAAAGCTGCAACCAAGGGAGGTGACATTTGAGCTTTGTTATTGATTCCTTCCTCCTCTTCGTCCTCCTCTGACTCCCACATAAATCGTGCATACGATGCCAACACCGTCCTGCATATTCATTATTCATTCAATTAATTAAATTATTACATACTTTACTTAATTAATCACATAAAATTTATATACAGGGACAGAACTTACGAATCGTTGGGAGAAACATGGACCGCTTGATCGAAATAAGCCTTGGCTCTATCTCCGTCTCTCTGTGTCATCCAAATCAAGTTTCCATACAAACAAAGAACCTCTCCGTCACAAGGATTTGCCAATATTGCTCTTCCGTAATATTCCTCTGCTCTCACTGTATCCTTCTCCACCTTCATAAACCAACCAAAATTCATCATCAATATCAATTGCTTCATCAACAAGCAACAAAATCATTCATCATAAAAAGATGGATCTTATAACTACTTACCTCATGCAAGAACTTTGCGTAGTTTCGAAGAATCAGAGAATCCGTAGGGTTTGACTTCACTAACTCGCGATAATAATCGCCCATCTTTCTCTTATCACCACCGTTGTTACCGCCGTTGTTCGGCCAGATTCCAGAGTAATCTACACGATCATTTCCAATTCCGTTATCATCCTCCTCGGGAATTCTCGACTGTGCGAACCGAGTTCCGCCTCCGCTCATCTTCGTGGAAACATCCGATCTGGCGACGTCGCTTTCCGACAGAACTCGTCGGATTCCGCTGATTCTCTTGTTATTCATCTCCAAATTCAGCGAAATTCGAGGAGAACTCACCGTATGTCTTTCACCGGAGAAAACTCCGGAGCTAGAGTCTTTATGTGAAATAGAGACTTTGAGTGAAGTTAGTGAACTGGATCGGACTGGCGGTTGGACCGGCACCGATGCGGTTCTGAGCAGTACAGCTTTCATCGCCGATTTAAGCTTTGTGAACTTTTGGTTTGAACAATATATGACAATGGAGTGAAAGGTTTTTGTAAGAGACGTTGGTTGAGTATATATTTATAGTGATTTTTTTGCCGTTAGATGTGGTGACTAGGTTGACGTGAGGAAGAAGGAGATGAATACACGTGTATAAAGTGCACGTGAGGGTGGCTGAGGAGAAGGCGTAAGCAAGGGAGTCGGCGAGGGTGAATTTTTTTGCTTAATCACGAGAGAAGGGTGATTCTTGACGCGATGTTGCCAATGCCACGTAGAAAAGTCAGCTAAAACGTGGGGCCCAATACGGGTACGGACTCGTTCTGCTTCCTCAAGTAGTTAAAAATATACGTATAATATAAATAAATTCTCTTATTCATGTATTGAAGTTTTTGACGTACAAATTAATTTGTAATTTTTAGAGATTGGTAAATTAAAGATTAATTATAAGCAGAAGACAAAAGTTGATGTAATTTTATTGAGAGCGATTAAAGGTGTGATTGGTGATTTGTATCATAATCTGGAATAGTAGTTAAAATAATTGAAGTAGAAAACAAGGTTTGGAAAGCGAAGGTGGATTTCACTTACATATGAAGATTAAGGGGGGCGCATTTGGTTTTGGTCAGTTTCTGTGTTCCAACTTTAATCACATGCCGTGAGTCCAAATTCTGCCACTTGTGTTTGTCCATTTCTCTATGTAGTAAGAGAAAAAGAGTTTTGGGCATACATCTCAAATAAGATCTTTCGCTAAAAGTTTGTCATCAGATTAAATGATCTCATTGGATCTGTTTAATGAATAAATTCTGTAATGAGTAATATTAAGTTTATATTATTTTTTAATATTATTTTTTTTATATTATTATGTGATAAAGGATGATTAGATGAAAATTTATTTTTAATTTAAAATTAATTAATCATCTTTTGACATATAATAATATAAGATAAATAATATATAAAAATAACGTAAACCTAATATTATTATTCAATAAATCATAAAAAAAAATAAAGAGCAAAAAACTGTGTTATTTATATATATTTTTTTCTCTTTATTCACCCCTAAGGACATCTCTAGCCATGTATCATCTCTTGCATCAATTTGGTGTAATACTATTCATTTGTACTAAATTGGTGCAATACTATTCATCTAAAAAATATGTATTAAATGTATTTTTTTTTCTTTTTCAAAACAAATTTGATATTTTAATAATTAATATATTAAATTTTATCATTATTTTTTTATATAATTTTTTATTTGTATTGTAGTTAATTT
>WYDK02000080.1:4805593-4817132 GCA_009867345.2 Toxicodendron radicans
ACGAAGAGTTGTTTCACCTTCTTCAATGACTGTGTTTATTTGTTGTGAGTTATGCATTGTATGTCAGTTTCTATACATATTATATGAAGAATTTTTTCACATTTTTAATGTGTCAAGAATAACCATAAACACATTAAACGTATAAACATTCTATTTAGATGAAAACATTTAATGTGAATATTAATACAAAACAATATCAACAACCAAACAATTCACTCCACATGCAACATCAAATCCTACTCATCCACCTCTACAAAGTCTTCACCAATAACATGCAACCAAATGTCAACCTATCACGTCATCACCAATCAAATGCAGCCACTTGCCGAACAATCCTTCAACTTGTCAAAATTAAACAATTTTAAAGCTTTAAAAAATCTTACGAGTTATCATCTTGTTTATGCCTTAGCTTTATATAGATATAGATAGATTGAAATTCACCTAAAAATTGGTTAATTTATTTATATCCTATCCTTCTTCAAATATTGTCAACCTTACAAACGGCTGATTTGCACTAAGGCCCTCTTGTTTAAGGTTATTTATTTCATATTTGTAATTGTACCTTGCCGTCCCGCCCAAATGTTTTGAACTTCGTACGTGTGTGCCGATGGAATTGATGGAAGGAGAAGCAAGTTCAAGTCCAGAAATGGAATTCACAGAAATTGAGTGCAGCGCAGACTCCTTGGATGCCTCTGCCATCTTCCACGTCATCAAAGACGTCTTCGGCTTCGTTCTCTTTATGCACCAGCAAATCCCTTCGTTAGTCCCCTATCCTTCTCTCTTTATCGTGAATGTTAGCTTTTCAATGTCATTCGTCTCTGAGTTAGCTTGAGTTCTTGTTGCTGTAAACCTAATTTCATATATTACTTAATTCAAATCACTATCACTCCTAATTAACTTTGGTAAAGTGCGATTAGTAGGGAGATTTCGTCACTTTTGTTATTGTTATGTTCTAGAAGCTCCTAATTTTAGTGAAAATTATTAATTTTTTAGGATCTAAATCTAGATTCTCTGTAACAATCATTAATTTGATATGTAAAAACTCATCTTCAATACTGTCGTTCAGGTACTCAATAGTCCTAAATTATTCATGTGACCTGACCTAAAAGTTCAAAAACCAAGAGTCATAGATCTCCCTGTATACTGCTAGTTGCTACAGTTGGCGTAATTGAATTGGTGAATTTTGTTATTTAGGATCCGTAGGCTTCTAAAATTGGTTTCTTTTATGAAGCATTTTGCAGGATATGAGCCTTGAATTTGAGTCACTACAGAGCGAGTATAAGGAGTTGGTATGTAAGCTTTGACAAGGTAAATTTGTGTCATATTATTTTGGCTTGGTTTTTGCAACCTAAGAATTGTGGGTTATAGGAGATGGCTTTAAGACAAAGCGAATTGAAGGCATCATCTCGAAGAAATCACACTAGCAGAATGAGAGAGCTCAAGCATGGGATTAGAAGAGGGGAGAAGTTGATGAATACAGTTTCTAGTTTCTTGACTGCTCTGCAATTGATCATAAGTGAGAGTCCTAATATACAGGAAGCCATTTTGGTTCTTGGAGGTAGTCCATTACGACCTCAACATGTTTATCAGTTGTTATTTTTCCATGGAAAGTCTGTACCCAGAGGTGGAGTTGATTTCACTAAGAGCAAAGTAGCAGAAGGGCTTTCACGAAAGGTTCACTTGGACCATTTCTACTTCCATGATAACTTGCTTCTTTTTGAACCAATATCTCATGCTTTATTTCTATCTGTCAATAGGCTATTCGAACGTTGATCTCAAAGGGTGCTGGATCTGGTTCCTATCCGGGTAATTAGTTGAGTGTGTCTTGTCAAATTCCAGTCTTCTGGTGAAACCTGAAAGTTATAATTAATATTTCTTTTAGGGCCTTCTAAGTTGTTTCTATTGGTCAAAGCGCCCTCTTCTTTGAATATGCCTCTGCATTTTCTTCCAAAACGTGACTTCAGATACAGCAAAAAGGTAGGCTACATGTATCTATGGTTTCATTATGTTTTTAATTGCATATGAGGGTTCCTAAGATCGTACACAACTTTGAAAATGGTAGTTAAGTAGAAGTTTCTAGAAATTTTAAGTCACTAGATGGGGTGGCAGACACTATATTTGATCCAGTAATCAGAACTGAAATATTCCATTGTAGACAGTCTAAACTTTTTTAGCTATTTTTAACCTCAACTATCAAATTACTTCTTTTACACTCTTGAAAACCAAATTTTGGTGGATCACATGCTTGATTCTCATAGCTGCTAGTACCAAATAGCTTATATTTTGTTGCTTTGTTGCACATAGAGCTAATAAAAATGCAGATTTATATTCTTATGAAACTTTTCTAATCAATAAGTTAACGCTTCTGATAGCAATTTAATTGCAGATTGTACCTTTAAGGCTACGGTTTAAGTGCAAAACTCGAAACAAGGAAATGATATCTCCCAGTCATGCTTCTCAAACCTGTAGCTCCATGGGTTTGACAGATTCTACTTCAGATGATTTGATCTGGTATGCAAGGCCTAATTTTTGAAGTAATGAGATCTGATGTGCATCTACTATTGTTATTTTATTGTTGCTGCTCACTACTATTACATGAACATTATTGCTTTTTCAATTTTCAATTATTCTTATATTTGTGATCATACATTTTATTCTAAAAAGGTGGAAGTCTTTATCAATGTGTATTTGGGTGGAATTTTTTTTTGTTTTGTTTTATAGTGGTAGGTGTTTCCAAGCTCCCATACAGCTATAATAAACTCGTTAAGGGGTGCTTTCCACATCCCTCAAAGATTTGTCCTTCCATTCATGTATAGTAATTATGTCTAATCTCTTATGTTCATGTTATCTTCAAAATGCTTCTTGGAGGAAAACATCAGAGCTGCTTCCTTGCTAATAGCTTTAAGTTGAAGAATGTTACATGGTTTAAAATGAGTTCCATGGCCTTGCCTTGTGCCTTCTTTGTTATTATTTTCGCTTTCTTAGATTTTGCAGATTCTATACTTTGCCTCTATCTTTTTTTTTTTTTTTCTGCCCTTGTTATCTTTGTAGTACCAGCAATTGTAATGATATTGTACTGAAATCTGGCAGTTGGTGTGCTGATGATAAATGTAGGACCAGAAGAATCCTCGAAATCCTTACTTATTGTAACCCTTACTAGGCCATTCTTATTCCTCAGGGTGTATCCCACGAGAATGTTTATATTGTTGCTGCTGGAATGTGCTTAATTTCTTTACCATTTCTTTTCTGGTATTTTGTGACTTGACGTCACTATAGCTTTGCATTTCATCAATATGGAACCTTCAAACTTAAAACAATCTCATATTTTGCTTCTCTTTCTTATATTTTATTGCAGAATGTGTGTATTGACATATCTGATCGTCCTGTTGCAGGTTTCAATGCCGGCATGTAATCAAGGGCATAGCATTCAATACACCTACTGAAGAATAAGAAAGCTGTTCTCCCGGCAACATAAAGAGGATTTCTTTTAGTGAAGTGCTCTTGGATTTGCATGGCCTGGCCTCTCTCATGTTCCATTTTTCTTTTTTCTTGAATGTAATCAATTCGTGTGAAATTTTAAAACAAAACTGCAAATATTAATGTAGCGTTAACAAGCACCTGCTCATACTGACTCAAGCATTGGCTTGGTTCAGCTGGTTGAATCTCCTGAATTTGTAAAAGAGGTCTTAGAGTTTGTTTTAATAGAGTAAATTTATGAAGAAATTGTTTTAATAGAGTGAACTTCTGTCAATTGAATCTTTATAAGAAAATCTTCCCAATCTCGGCTACCTATAAACCTCTAATCACGAGGCGTGCCCAAAATTGGAGGGTTGGACATATGGCTACCTATATCTGATGTTCCTAATAGCCAGAGCCACTATTAGGAAATAGGAATTGCAGCTGGAGTGGATGAGCTTGAGCTAACCTCACCACCAACACCTTTTCCCACCCCTGGTTGTACATATCCGTGCTAGGGCAGCTTTCTCTCTTTATAATAGGTTAGGAGCACTCATACAAATGATTTATATGGAATGATATATTTCAAGTTCAGATTATAGGAATAATTATTCAAAAAAGTTTAGAAATTTAAAATCAATTAAATATTTGAAAAATGGACATTTCAAAAAAAGATAGAATTTTGTTTAGAAAAAACACAAATTGGAGACACGAGAAACAGTACTGCATGAACCTATGGCTGGGATGGGCCGCCAATTTTAAATTGGGCCTGGATAGTTGACACTTATAGACTTCAAACGTTCGTCGTTTTACTTGTACATAGGGAAGCAATTTCATTTTCAGCTAGCAGCTTCACTGAAGTGAACTAGCTCTTCAAGTCTTCAACTCTCCTCCACCTCTCTCAACTCAATCTCTCAATCAGAGGGCCTCCCTCAATACAATCTATCAATCAGAGGACCCTTCACGATTCAAATCTATCCGTGGGACAAGGACGGAGAAACAATGATCTTCAAACTTGAAGATGTCACAGTTTATTTCCCATACGATAACATCTACCCGGAGCAATACTCCTACATGCTCGAACTCAAGCGGGCTCTCGACGCCAAAGGCCACTGCCTTCTCGAGATGCCGACCGGCACTGGCAAGACTATAGCTCTCCTCTCTCTAATCACGAGCTACGCCCTTTCAAAGCCGGAGAACCCGATCAAGTTCATTTACTGCACGCGCACTGTTCACGAAATGGAAAAGACTTTGGCCGAATTGAAGTTATTGCATAATTACCAGACTCGTCAGTTGGGGCCCGCCGCCAAGATTCTCGCGATTGGATTGTCTTCCAGGAAGAATCTTTGCGTGAATTCTAGGGTTTTGGCTGCGGAGAATCGTGACTCCGTGGACGCCGCGTGTCGGAAACTGACCGCCAGCTGGGTTCGTGCCTTGGCTGCGGAGAATCCCAATGCGGAGACTTGTGAGTTTTTTGAAAATTACGAAAAGGCCGCTTCAGCGGCTGTTTTGCCTCCCGGGGTTTATACATTGCAGGTAAAGATTACATTTTTAGAAAGAATGTAATCCTTTATTTGAGATTATTGAATTTTATTTGGATAATATGATGATTGAAGGATCTGAGGGCGTTTGGGAAGCAGAAAGGGTGGTGTCCGTACTTTTTAGCTAGGCACATGATTCAATTTGCGAATGTGGTGGTTTATAGTTATCAGTACTTGCTTGATCCGAAGGTGGCTGGGATTATATCAAAGGAAATGCAGAAGGAGTCTGTTGTGGTTTTTGATGAGGCTCATAATATTGATAATGTGTGCATTGAAGCACTTAGTGTTAATGTGAGGAGGCAGACGCTGGAAGGCGCCACCAGGAATCTTAATAGGATGAATCAGGAGATTGAAAGGTATGGTCTTTTTTTTTTCTTTTTCCTGTTTTGTTGACATCTATTAATATTTGAATAATATATTCTGTATAGTATTATTAATAGTTTAACTTTAGTTTTCAATCCCAAAAGTACATGCTTGCATATTGGTCGAAATGTAAGTTTTGCTAATTTGATTCAACTTGAATTAAAACCTTGAAAGATTAATGAGGCTTCAGCATTACATATTGGGGTTCACGCATGCAAATTTTAGTCCCTTGTCAAAGTTATCTATGTTGTTAAATTTGTATTATCAATAAAGTGACTATACTTTTTTCTATGCTCTGATGAATGTTTTATCCTCCAATTCATTGAAGTACAATTTTATATATTTGTTCTTTACACGTTTGACATGGTAGGAAGGTTCAAGGCCACTGATGCAGGTAGATTACGTGCTGAATACAACCGGCTTGTTGAGGGTTTGGCACTTAGAGGAAACCTACCTAGTATGTAGAATGCTGATGCACTAGTGTTTTTTTTTCTGAATTAATGTATGCTCTTTTAGTAATCTCATTAATCTTCCTAAAATTCTCTTTTTTTTTTTTTTTTTTTTTTTTTTTTCTTTATTCAGTCACAGACGCCTGGCTATCAAATCCTGCTTTACCGGATGATATTATGAAGGAGGCTGTGCCCGGAAACATTCGCCGAGCTGAACATTTTCTGCATGTTTTACGAAGATTGGTCCAATATCTAAGAGGGCGCCTGGAAACTGAAAATGTTGAGAAGGAAAACCCTGTTAACTTTGTTGCATCCATTAATGCACATGCTGGAATTGACCAGAAAGCACTGAGGTTTTGTTATGATCGGTTGCACTCTCTCATGTTGACACTGGAAATAACAGATACAGACGAGTTCTTACATATCCAGACAATATGCGACTTTGCAACACTTTTGGCAACTTACACTCGTGGATTTTCAATTATAATTGAACCTTTTGACGAGAGAATGCCTCATATTCCTGATCCTGTGCTGCAGGTTTGCTTTGTTCTCTCATTCCTTGTACATTTTTTTAGCTCATCAATACTTTTCCAATAAGTAAAGAGTGACCTTTTGGCAGATTCTTATATTTAATGGCATTTGGGGTCTTTCTTCTGGTGTTTATATATGATGTTTGGTGGAACTACTACACAAAATCCATTGCATTTTAGGATCTTACGGTCTTATGACCACTAAGTACTGATTCTGTTTTTTCCCAATCTCCAAACTAATTTTACAGATCCTTGATCATTATGATTTATGTTCTTCTAAATTGATTTTTCCTACCATAATATCATCTGGTGGACCATGATATTTGCTGTCTTTGTCCAATATTCATATCCACAATCAGTCTCTATCTGCCACTCACAGATCTAAAATTATGGCTTCTGGCTTCAGCTGTAAAGGCATTTGATATATGCTTATATTACTTAAATTGTTGTTTATCCATTATTTTTAAATTTTACTATCTATTAATCTCTTTTCATTTTCCCTTCTTTGTTTGGCATTACAGCTTAGCTGCCATGATGCTTCGCTTGCCATAAAGCCTGTGTTTGACCGATTCCAGTCAGTTGTGATAACATCTGGAACTCTAACCCCAATTGATCTCTACCCTCGACTTCTTAATTTTCATCCAGTTGTCAGTCGAAGTTTTAAAATGTCGTTGACGAGAGATTGCATATGCCCTATGGTTCTCACTCGTGGAAGGTATATTGTTTAATGAATATGTATCTCTTATTTTTGCAACATACTGAGCAAAATGTAATCTCAATTCTTGGGATATTTGTTGAGTGATCTATTTCTTTTTTATTCTTTTTTGAAAAAAAAAATATTGAATATCTTCTGGCTTGTTATTTTAGTGATCAACTTCCAGTGAGTACCAAATTTGATATGAGAAGCGATCCTGGTGTTGCGAGGAATTATGGAAAGCTCTTGTTGGAGATGGTCTCTATTGTTCCAGATGGGATTGTATGTTTTTTTGTTAGTTACTCATACATGGATGAAATAATTGCTACGTGGAATGATAGCGGAATTCTAAAGGTGAAATAATGTTTTTGGTCTCTTTTTATCTACTGTTCTTCAACATTTTGGCCTCTTTTTTCTGTTTTCTTCTGATATGACTTGTTTTATAGTATTTTAACTTGATTATAAAACATAGTTTAGTTGAAAGTGATCTCTGTCTCCTTGTTTTTGCAGGAAATAATGCAACATAAGCTTGTCTTCATTGAGACACAGGATGTGGCAGAAACTACATTGGCTCTTGATAACTACCGTACAGCTTGTGATTGTGGGAGAGGTGCAGTCTTTTTCTCCGTTGCCAGGTATGAGTATATACATATTAAACAATCTTTCTCAAAGTATAGAGTATGCAATTTAATAATTCTTTCTCAAACTTGAGTGAGAATGTGAAGTTGGCACAATAAAAGTTCTCCTTCATGGAAGTCAAACAATCTCAAAGTAAATTTCATTCTTTATTTGCCAATGGAAAATGTGATTTTGTCAATTTAAGTTGTAACATAATTTTTATGGCATGCTCCAAAATTGTTTCCCTTGAACTTTTTCATTGCACATTTAAAGGCTGAGAACTTCAACATTTAATTTAGGATTGAGGTTTGTCTTGTTGCCAGGTGCAATCTGCATATTTCCTTCTGTTGGTAATTGCTGAATTTTACCATAATTTGGTGTGGGATGTGCGTAGTCTGTATATTCTACGCATTCAGAAGGAAATTCCTTATTGTCAGAAAAATGTGTGGGTGTCCATTGTAAATTGTTATTTTCCTGCTTTGATAGATTTTATATCTTACTTTGCAGGGGAAAAGTTGCAGAAGGTATAGATTTTGATGGACATTATGGCAGACTAGTTATCATGTTTGGTGTTCCTTTCCAGTACACATTAAGCAAGTGAGCCTCATTTCATAATGTCTATGCTTATGTTGTTTTCGATAAAGATGCTTTATTGAAATATGATTGTTCTGCAGCTTTGCATTGTTGATTTATAGTAGGAGATGCTCCACAATTTTGTTTTTCAGCTTTTTGAAGGGACACTAGTTGTTTGACATGCAATGCACTTGTGGCAATAAAATGTGTTACAATTCATTGCTGAGACCTAAGAATATGGTTGTAGAAGTTATTTGTGATTGGACATGTTAGATTATATTCTTATTTTGTTGCAGGATCTTGCTGGCACGTTTGGAGTATTTACGAGACTCATTTCAGATAAAAGAGGGCGATTTCCTAACTTTTGATGCCTTGGTATGACTTCTCATAACTTTTTTCTCACAACATACACCTGTTTGTTACTGTTATCATAAATTGATTGGTCGGACTCTACTGAGACAGAGACAAGCTGCTCAGTGTGTGGGCAGAGTGATCCGGTCAAAGGCCGATTATGGGATGATGATCTTTGCTGACAAAAGGTATGTAGTTTATGCAAATTTATAATTTCTCTAATTCAAGACTGAAGCTTTGCCTTATAATCATGTACTCCATATCACAGATTATTTCAATGAATATTTAAATTATATTATCCATAAATTCTGGGAATGGTTCAGCATTCATGTTTATCTCTCAAGATGCACTTGTCTGTTGCTCATGTTGATTTGAAGCATGTACTTTTGAATTTTGGTGACAGAAGAACTGATCTTTACTAAGTTTTTACAATCGGTATCTCTAAATAAAAATTTCAAGCAATTTTTTTTCTTGCTTTTTTGTTTTAAAAAAAAAATCCAACGAGGATTATTGAGACCAACAAAGGTTGAATATTAGAGTGTAGTATGTATTCTTACCGTGAGTTTAACTATCAAATGATTGTAAAGTTACTTCTGTATTTTTTTTACTTTAGTAAGGGATTGTTAGCTAGAGAGGAGCTGTTTATTTATCTATTTTCTGGAAAAAAAAAAACAGAAAAGGTTTGGTGTTCATAGTACCTCAGAAAATGAATTTTTTACCTGAATTGTTCAGGTATAGCCGTCATGACAAACGCTCTAAGTTGCCTGGTTGGATACTGTCGCATCTTCGTGATGCACATCTGAATTTAAGCACTGACATGGCTTTGCATATAGCACGAGAGGTGTGTATATTTGATTTGCTAACACTTAGGAAACTTCCAAATATTTGTCAAAGCTGTTATGAGGAAGTTCAAATGGTGACATTAAAAGCTTTGTCATATGCTAATCTGTTATCTTTTTCATTTCTTCACGGTTGCAGTTTCTGCGGAAAATGGCTCAACCTTATGATAAAACTGGTGGTGGAGGTCGGAAGACTCTCTTGTCACAAGAAGATTTGGAGAAGATGACCAATGACGGCAGCATAAATGATATGTTGTACTGACAATGTATTCTGGCAGTTCATAGATCAATATGTTTTCTCCGATTCTAATTTGCAGATAGTGGAGTTGGATAGTTTCGAGTGTTTTAAGTTCTGATGGTAGCGTGTGGCGCTTGATGAGAAAAATTGTCTCCTGTTAAAGGCTGGAAATACTGTCGAGATAACCACTGGATTCACACTGGTCTGCCTTCTTCAAATTCATTGGAGCTACAAACAATTTTGAAGTCATGTACAGACTGTTGATTCCTTGTAGCTTTGCAACATCTTTAGCAAAAATGGTTCGAAGTCAATATTCAGTTAAATGTTGTTGAATTATATTTTGCAACTTTAAAAAACAATTATATTACATTTACAAAAGTTGAGATTGATGAAATTTTAATACTGTATGAGAAGTGATATGGTTTACCAAATTTGTTCCTGTATCAAATTAGAAATATGAAGTTAGGATTTTCAATTTCATAAATAAAGTATTAACAATATTTGTATGCAGAAGAAGAGCATTTTCATATATTATTATCACTCCCTGCTAGACCTGGCAAAAGGGGACCTGTACCCACGGGTACTCAGATAGTTTTTACGGGTATGGGTTAACATATTGGAGACATGTAAAAATTACCCGTACTTGACCCATCTGTTATTTTTACGGGTGAATTGGGTGATGCCTACGGAACTGTACAAAATAAAAAAAAATGTCTTTTCTTTTTCTTTTGTACTTTTTTTATCTAAAAAAATAAATGAAAAAATCTCTCCAAAGACGAATCTTTCTAAACCCACAAAGAAATCATTACTAATTTCAACGTCTGAGAACCCAAGATCTTTTTCTTCTTCATCTTTTAGTATATCTAGTTTTAGTTCTCTGCAAATAAATATTCTTTTATAAATATAAAGAAGGGCGGTGAGAATGGTTTAGTTCGGTTAACACCTGAGCAATCAAGGTAAGACACCACCCTAGCATCAATTCACCCTTTCGGATAGGAGCGGTAGGACACCGTAGCTTCGAGCAGGCAAGAAATATTAAAAAGTAGCTAGCTTTTGTTATGTCGTATTGTAACTTCTTCTCCCACTTCTAAGAGGTTGTTGGAGAAGAAGAAGAGAAAGTGGGTTTGTCTGAAGAAGGAAGAGAAAGTGGGGTTGTCTGAAGAAGAAGGAAGAGAAAGGTTGTTGAGGTTCTAACATCAAACTGCAATTATTTCTTCAAAAGAAACAAGATATGTGAATGACAATAAGAGAAACAAGCAAAAAAAACAAGATCTGTTAGTGACAATAAGAGAAACAAGTAAAAAAGAAGAGGCGGTGGATTCATCACAAATCACAATCACCTATTTAAAAATAAAAAATTAGAAAAATTAAAAGAAAAATATATATATTTAGAAATACAGGTTACCCGCGGATCTCCCTGTACCCGTAGAACTAGGTATAGTAAGTTACATTTTTTTTCCTATTTTATCCGTATCCGTTTTCCCGACCAGCCCACCCGTTTGACAGGTGTACTCCCTGCTCATCAATTGAACTATTTGTCCATCAAAAGCCATAATTAATTCTCAAACAAATTGTTTTGTCTATCTTTCTTATGGGAATATTCAATCTGGATGGGACAGGACAGGACAGGACAGGACTTGACATGAGAGTTAACATAATATGGCATTTCTTACACTTTTAAGCAGTACATTTTGTTAGAGTGATTACACATGGGGATGGAATGGGCCATTAGAATGACTAATTGATTCATTAATTTCATCTCAACCACAATCATAACATTCTACATTTTACACATACATCTGATCTAACGTCAATTTTATCACCATAAAGTCAGGCCTAACTATTATCACTCTTCCCAATTAATCATCTCTACCAATAAAATCTATT
>WYDK02000080.1:4847939-4866402 GCA_009867345.2 Toxicodendron radicans
TCAACCATAAAATTCTTATTAAAAATTGTTTGTAACGTTAAATAGAAATGATAAAACAAGGACATGGGAGGCAACTGGATCGTTGTCTTTTCAAATGGTTATAAAATCTGAACTTGGCAGAAACTGCCATTTATTTAGATTTAATGATCCATGCAGAAGGGAAATTATATAACCCAAGTCCCAAAATCTAAACTAACAGAGAGCCTTCCATCACAGTAACAGCTTTCCCTTGCAACAAAACCCTCTGATTCTCCTCATCTAAATGAACCTTCAAAACCCCACTTCTGGGAGATGCCTACATTGCATAGTAGTAATGTAAATTGGATAATCTAATCAATAAGCATTTAACACAATTAATTACATAAAAATTTTAATTAATTTTTGTTAATAATCAAGAAAGGAAAACATTAAAAGATTACTTGATATGCCACAAAGTCATTCTTCCCCAGTTTTTGACTCCAATAGGCTGCTAAAGAACAATGTGCACTTCCAGTAACAGGATCCTGATGATATTGAAAATGCCAATAATTATTCTTCATTTTGAGTAATGCCATGAGTTGATATTCATATATTTGTGAAACTGAAACTTGCCTCATTGACGCCGAATTTCGGGCAGAAGTATCGGCTATAAAAATCAAATCCAGAAGCTGGAGATGCAACCCCTGAAACAATTATTCCTTCTCCAGGACATTTAATCATCTCATGAATGTTAGGCTCTACTTCTAAAACTGCTTCTGCTGATGGCACCACCACCTGCATAATGCACCAAACTTCATTAGAATCTTATTATAATAAAAAAGTAATTGAAGGGTTAAGGTGCAAGATCAATTACAAAGATGTTATCAGAGGTTGTCCTCTTTATATCAATGATTGAAGAGACATTCAAGGCTTTATGAAACAGTACATCTTCTTCAGCTGATGAATTGAATTCAATTATTGGAACAACAGGAAAATCCAATTCTATTAAGTAATTATCTTGTTCTTCAACATTCTGTAACTTGGATTCATTGATCTTTTTGGCAGTTAAAAGGCCAGAAAGTGTTACAAATTCAATTGTGTTGGACTTCACCAAACCTCTGGAGAAGAGAGTGTGTGCAGCTGCTAATGTTGCATGCCCACAAAGATCAACCTGCAAAAGGGTTTGGATATTTTTCATTAATTAAACTGTAGTTTACTTTTTAAGCTTGATTTGGATCTAAACAGACCTCTGCTACAGGAGTGAACCATCTTAAATGAAACTTAGGATTGGCAACGGGCGACTCAGCGAACCAAGTCAAGTAACAAGTCTCGGAGATATTGAATTCAGTAGCCACAGCTTGTAGCCATTCATCGTCTTTCTCTTCTTCTAGCAAACACACAGCTGCTGGGTTCCCCTTAAACGCTGACTCGGTGAACGCGTCTACCTGATAGAACAAGCATGCATAAATTGAAAAAAGGAACAAAAGAGTAAGCATGAAAGTGAGTGTGAATAGTGATTACCACATAGTATTGAAGGAGTTTCTTAGCCATATTGAAGATGAATATTTTTTATTTTCCAAGCTCGCTGAAGAACATTTTCCCACCTTATCTTTGTCAGATGCAAACACACAACATTCACCAATGACTTTGACTCATGAAATGTCAATCTTACCCTTATTAATAATTATCAAAACAATGCAATAATGCATAACCTCTCCTTTTTCATCATTAACTATAAATTAACCAATAAACACCATGTTATCGAGGAGAGGAGATCAAGTCTTTGGTGCTAACTTGACTTATTTGAGAATCATGTATCACATGGGATGATTCATCAAAGCTCAATTGGTTGTTTGATTGGCCTCATGTTAGCTATTCTTAATTTTGAACTCAGGCATTAGTTGTACATTACTGCTTGTTTATAATTTTAGTAGAAATAGAAATGACTTTTGAACGACAAGGACTAAACAGAAACAAGAGCTATCTACCGAGGTCCTTCCCTTTTTCGGAAGAAAATGAAGAATCAGTTCAAATATAGAAAGGAAAAAGAAAAAAAAATGTATGAATTCCACTTTCACTTCAAAGAAACATGTCATTAGAATAGTCCAGTTTATGACAGTTCTTATCTAGATGGGAATTTCGAATGAGCAAAGTTTGCCATGGCATTTCTGGTTTCGCTGTGATGAGCAGTCTTAAGTTTCCACCAAGGAGAAGAATTTTTAAAGCTAGAGTGTGGTGCCAAATGATATGAAATATATAAAAACAATTCTTGCACAAGGTATCAAACAAGATGAAGAAATAGAGTTTCAAATTCAATTGAAACTCCAGAGTATTATTCCGGAAAATGATTTCCATTTATTGAATTTGATACATGCCATTACAGAAATTTCTTCAAATCTAAACTAACAGAGAGCCCTCCATCACAGTTACAGCTTTCCCTCGAAGCAGCACTCTCTGATTCTGCTCGTCTAAATGTATGTTCAAGACTCCACTTCTAGGCGATGCCTGCAGAGTAATGAAAATAATACAGATCAGTATGTAACAATCATTTATGCTATCAATGAATATATGTTTGTTGATAATTAAGAGAGGGAGAGATCATACCGCATATGCCACAAAATCATTCTTCCCCAGCTTTTGACTCCAATAGGGTGCCAAAGCACAATGTGCACTTCCACAAACAGGATCCTAATCCAAACAAGAAATAAACATAAGTCTTCATTAGGTTTATTTCAATCTATAGAGAGTTGATCTAGATAATTGTTTCATCTTAGTTACCACATTTCCAAATCTGGGAAATGTCGCGTGAACAAAACTAGGATTTGGGTTCAGATTAGACTGGATTAGCCAAGGTGTGACTGTGTGAAACATCCTTTTGCATTGGTGAATTAAGCGAATATGTTCATTCTTAGAAGTGGCATAAAGATATCGATTTGCAGATTTCTAACAGAAATCAGATTTTGAAGTTATATTAGATAACTATTGTCAAGATTAAACATTTTGGTAATATGTCTATGGCAATGGAAGTCATATGACATAAAATTATGCATTCAAATAGACACCTCACACAAAATGCCAACAGATATTACCTCATTGATGCCAAATTTTGGGCAGAAGAATCTGCTATAAAAATCAAATCGGGATTCTGATGGCGCTTGCCCTGAAACAATTATGCCTCTTCCAGGACACTTTTGTATCTCATCAAACTGCGGCTGTAATTCCACTACAGATTTTGCTGATGGAAGTACCACCTAATAAATTTTCACTAATTACTAAAATACGATGAAGAATGTAGAAAAAATCAGAGAGTGCTGGGTCAAGAAGGATTACAAAGATGTCTGCTGCGGTAGTTGTTATCTTCATATCAATAATTGTAGAAACATTCAAGGCCTTATATATTGAAGAAACCTCAGCAGAGTTGAAGTCAGTAGTTGGAACAGTAGGAAAATTCAATTCAATAAAATAGCACTCTTGTGCTTCACCATTAGAGACACTGGTTGCCTTCAAATCCGGAACCTTTTTGGCAGTGAGAATTCCAGAAAGTGTTTCAAATTCAATCACCTTAGATTTCACCAAGCCTCTCGAAAAAAGAGTGTGTGCAGCTGCTAACGTTGCATGACCACAAAGTTTGACCTGCAAAAAGAAAAGAGTACGAATTAATTGTGTTTAAAATTACTTTTTAATGTAAAATTTACAGCAGAATATTATGTTTTTGAAGGAAGAAAACGGACCTCAGCAACAGGGGTGAACCATCTGAGTCGAAACCTGGGAGGAGAGTCGGACTCGGAGTGAGTGAGGCGAGTCAAATAACAGGTTTCAGAGATATTGAACTCGAGAGCTACGGATTGCAACCATTCCTCGTCTCGGTCTTCATCTAACAAACAAACCGCAGCTGGGTTGCCCTTGAAGGGTGAATCTGCGAATGCATCCACCTGAGGATAGAGAGATTCAACCACAACAGAAAGAAGTAAAATGAATGTAAAAACTTGGTGTTTTTGTGTAAGCAATGCGAAATGGAAGAGAGAGAGTGATTACCACTGAGTATTGGACGAGTTTCTTGGCCATTATGGAGCAGGTTTTAGGCAGAGATAATGGTAGTGAGTTGTGGAGTATGAAATGAAGTGAAGAGCCACGGCCAGGCCTTTAAAGAGAAATGAAGTCTTATTTTATTATTATTTGTCGTGGATTTGCTTGGTTTGGCTTTGGCTTATTCCAAGTAGGAGTTACTTGCTTTCTTCCCAAGTAAAAGAGATTCAAACCTACCCCACTCATTATATAAACAAACATCGTCTCCGGTCACTAACCTTCAACCATCAAATGGTCCAAACTACGATTAAACTCATTCAACGGTTGCTGTTAATTAAGAAATCATTTTATTAGAAAGTTTAACAACTGTATAATGAATATATATTAAAGAAAATATAAAATATCACAAGTATACTATATCATAAACTAATAATTTTATACATTTATCTTTCGAGAGATTAGTTGAGATACACACAAATTGATCCAAGATCCAACCACTCTCGATCATAAAATATATATAAGTTTATACCAAAAGTATTGTAAATGCCATAGCAAATCTTTAACTGAAATTATAACAAAATTAGTAAATTAATACACAGTACACCATGATGCTTAATTTACCATTGCATCAAAAACTATGTAAATTGCAATATCTGAATAACCGAAGCTTAAAAGATTTCTTGCCTTCAAATTCTGCATAAAATGAAATGAATCCCTTTAACCTTTCATGTCAGTAATGCTTGCAGAATTGCAGAATCAAAGGAAATAAAAAAAAAATGTCAGAATCAACTTATCCATTAAAAAGAACACCATCTACATCAGCATAAAGAAACAAGTTAATGCCCTTGATAAACACTAATCTTTGTGTTGACTTGGTGATTGACTACATATAACCCAGTTTTTTAAAGCCTACCTGTCAATGAACTAGTTTTACAGTAGATAATTGTGACAGGGAAATCAAATTACTTCATCAAGATACATGAAGTTTCACCATTAAATCATATTATTATACACAATCTTTATTTATATCCATCATGAATAGGAGAACCCCGGCTGGCGAAACTTTTACCAGATCCCTTCCTTGGACATTTTCAGAAAATGGGTCAGGGTAATGTTTGGGAGCTCAGGCGAAACCCTTTTCTTCTTTTTTATCTTTGTCATCTTCATAGATTCCGAATCCTTTGATTCCGTAACTGTTACTGAGACCAAATTGTAGAACTGTTCAAAACAAGAATTTCTACATATTAGACAGGTATATGATCTTCAGCATAGAATATTGGTTTCTTTCCTGAAAAACTATTTTCATTGTGCAAAACACATCGCGGTGTTGAGCTAGGATTAATTCATCAAATTCTAAAGGAAGCTGATTGCATAGCTCCACTTTTGGCATGAAATGAAGCCTTTAAATTGAGATCCTATATAGGGGGGGCAAATTACCTCACAGACACCATGCAGCAACAACCTATGAAAAGAGTCTCGAACCTTTAGCACAAGCACATCTCCATCTCCACTCTCCTTAATGAAGGCCCGTATGCAATCCTGTAATCAAAAAGAAATTTCAACTCCTAATAACAACAAAAGTTAACAACTCTGGGTTATAAAATCATATAAGGAGAGCGGATATCATCAACTTGGTTGGCACAAAAATTGAAGAAAGAAGAGAACCTTGAGAGACATTAAGATCAGAGAAATCATTGATACAGTAAAATCATAATTGAATAACATTCCTTAATGAAACCAAAGGATTTAGTTTAATAATAATAAGAATTTATGCCAATGGATACCATGACTCTCAATAAAGAGACTACAGATTAATTAAAACAAACAGGACAAAGCACAAAGGCAAAAGTATTCATACCTCATAGCCCTCAATCAGTTCTGAAAGAAAGCTACGGCGAAGTGCCTCCCTTGTTCGACAATCAACTCTATGCCATGCATTTAAAACAGCTATCTTCTCAGCATTGACATGACCTTTCCTCTTTAGAGATGAGCTATTCAGAGTGGTAATAATATTAGCCTACCACAAAGAAAAATGGCAAGAGTTGGAGCATTCGGCCAGATTACACATCAAATAACACCAACGTTTGGTGTGAGTGAATGCATGCATTGGCAACATCCTTTCTTGTCAACTATACAGAATTTGAAATTGTGGGACAGAATTTTATGATTAAGAAAAGCATAAATACCTCTTTGTCCATGTCTATATTCCTGAATTTGTCCCACTCTCCACAATTGGTCATACAAAAAGCTGATGGTGGTACTTCATCACCTGCAACATTACCAGAAAATCAAGGTTGAAATAGCTTACATTAAGAAGTAAAACCGCAAAGAGGTACTAGGTAATAATAACAAAATGCAGTGACCTATCCACTAGCAGGAGTAATAAGAGAGTAGAAAAACACGTATCATAAAAAAAATAATATACAAGATGTTAAGCAACCTTCTGTACCAATAAGATCTAATCCAAACTCCACACTGTAACATGTACTGGGCAAGATCAGACATGTCTCAGCTATAGAATGATAACATGACGCAGTAACAACTTTAGGGCAGTATGCAAGAAATTCAGAAAACGGCTAGTATTTAAATCTCTTCCATTCACATGTCTGCAAATGATAGAGGCAGCAATGTGCATCAAAATACAGGGACAAAATTACATTTGGCTACGCAACAAGTTATTCGTTTGTAGGCTTTAAATCTAAATGATTGCCATGAAAGAACTTTAACAGTATTATATATGTGCGCATCCACACACACAAATATAATCAGAAAAGAAAGATAATTATTGTATGAAGGTAAATGGGGAAATTAAGGCATATAATTACCCCAAGGTGGGGGAGCAAACAAGCCTCTAATTTCCTCTGCATCTAAGCGAGGAACAAGTTCCATCAACAAACGATCATTTAACCATCTTCGAGACCGTCGATTGCTGACCTGCAATGTAAGAGATATTAGCTCCAGAATAAACTAAAACCCCTCAAATTTATTTACTGAAATGACTTCGGCAAACACTGATCTGTCACTTCAATAATGCAAGGATTGATTTCTCTCTTCTAAATTTTCCTCCATCCTCCACCTACACCTCCTTCTTATGCGCAATTTAAATAAATTCTTTTCTGCTTATATATAGTTAAATATTTTGAGGGAAGTTAATACAATTCCTTTGGAAAAGAAACACAGCATTTCATAGTACCAAAAAGACTCCTATCTACACCGCTAAATTGGATATAAATGGCAATAGTTGGCCATCAAATGCAGTAAATTCCTTTGTATGAGATAGCTGGATGAAGCTTTTAGCAGCCATAAAATGAAACAAGTTTTTCTATGTATGGGACTCATGGACTGCCTAAAACATTCAATCAATTTAACCCCACCTAAAAAACATGCAGTCAAAATTTTGCAGCAATAACTGCCACAAAAATATGCAGCAACAAGTGTGATTTACATATTTCAAACCCATCAAAAATAAACCATGACTGCTCAAAGCATGAGGACCAAAAATAAAGTCATACAGATTGCACTAATCCCATTTACATTCATTTCCCATTTTCAGCACGTAGCCAGAACTAAAGTACCAAGAAATTAGAGCCTTTTTCACACAGTTTTTCAAGTTCATTCAATTTGATTTCAAAGTTCAAACTTATAATTCTCATAAAATAACAAAAATCGTCACTCTACGTTGAGTTCTCTTAACAAACACATACAAGAATACAAAAATAATTACTTTTCCAGTTAAGCTCTCTAAAAATTCAATCTTCTTCTCAATAGACAGTCCACGTGACTTCGCACTCTCTCCTGCTAAAAAACAATACCAAAATTCAACATTTTTACAAGGCGATGAACTCATTCATATCAACATTGAAGAAATTATCAGAAAATATAATCCGGGTACTAAATTTTATAACTGAAGAACCTGTCTTAGGATCAGGAAGAGGAGACGAATGAAGGAGGCCTTCTTCTCTCTGCAGAACATCTGGCGACGCCATGATTGTTGATTGATGAACAGATCTGAAACTCGTTGTTTGGGTTTGATTAATGAGTTTTGAAGAGAGTGAAGGCGAAAAAGCAGAAGCTGAAATATATAAAGGCGGTGAACCAAAGACGGCGTTAAATGAAGAGAACTGAAGGGAAAAGAAACAAGGAAGAATATCCGAGCTTGGATGCTTCTTCTTGGTAATCCGAGGCTTACTTGTCTGAACCCAAATTTTCAGCTTCACCTCCACCTCATATTAAACTCGCGCTTTCTATCGTTGTACATTTGAATCATAAAGGCCCTTTGACTTTAACGGAAAGACTTCGTTTCGGTTGTCCCAAGGTGCAACCTGTGAAAGCTCAATTTTTTGTTGGTGCTTGAGGGACACGTATGAATAAACGTGAGGGCAAACCTCATCCGCATGGACAGCTAAAACCATCTCCAACCATAAACACCAAATTGACATAGAATTTGTATTAATTTAGTGCAATTTTTTGTGTAAATCACTATTTCATCTCCAACCTATTGTACCAAATATTGCACTAAAAAAAATATTCTTTAGAATATTCTCTTTTTTTACTTTAATTTAATTATCTACAATTAATTTATTTCATTAATTAGATATATATATTAATTAAATATTTGAAACAATATATTTTCTTAATTAACTACTAAAAATTATTTTGAATATTATATTAATTTAATAAAATTACGCATTTATTAAATCAAGTAAACATGATATTTAATATAAAAAACATTACATTTAATATAAAATGCCCCAACAAATAGAGATACAACAACAACACAAAAGTTATGTTTAATTTGATAGTAATTTAATTTTTAGAATTAGTATATTTTTCCCACAAATGGTCAATTAATGCATTTCGAAGAGTATGGTGATAAAATTTAGTATATTAATTATTAAATGTAAAATTTGTTTAAAAAAAAAAAAAGGAATTTATATAAATTTTTATTGGATGAACAGTACTGCACCAATTTGGTGCAGAAAATGGTGCTCTGTTGGAGCCTATTCTTTGCACCATTTTGGTGCAAAACATCAATTTAGTGTCTCCTTGGAGATGCTCTAAGGACATTCTTGTATTCACCGAACTTGATCCAATAGGACCAATACGACAGATTAATGCAATAATAATCAATTTTTTTTTTAAATAAAAAGACATTATAAAAAGGACGAGATTTTTTAATTTTTAATTTTTGATTTAAAATTTATACATAATTCTTGAACCGTAGATTCAATACGATCTAACGATGTTGAAATTACTGAGATGACAAGTATAATAATTATCTTAAAACTCGTTTTTATATTTATTGGATTACAAAAAATCTACGCTGAAAAATTGTTTCAATTAAATTCAAAACATCGCGTCATGTAAGTAAATATCTAATAATATTTATTTTACGGGAACGAGATTTTAACTTAAATTATGACCTAAATTGGTATACAAATTCATGGCTTGCAATCTTTTAATATAGTTATTTTCATTACCATTGAATTGTAATGTATCAACATACCCAAATATTAAATTAAAAGATCTCAACTCTTATTTTATTGATAACTAGATGAAACGTCCGCGTGTTAGACGGGTATGTTATCTATTTAGTCTTCATTTGTGCACAATAAGTTGAATTCTTTTAATTTCTTCAAATTTAAAAAAAAAAAAACAAAATTTGCTTTTATAACAGGTAATTCACGGCAACTTTAGGGGCAAATTTGGTTTTTCATTACCTACACAGAATACAGCTATGCAACAGACTGCAAAGCAAGAATGTACGTACAAGTCATAGCTAAACAAACAAAGGTGGCGAAGGCGAAGCAACAATTTCCTCCAGATAACTAACACTCAACCCTAAACATTTAACCCAAAACTTGCCTTCTTCTTCACTAGTAAGCATTAAAACTTCTCATACCTCTCACTCAAATTTGCATCTGTTTTTTTAATTAGCAGTACTCCTCCTGCTGGTTTCTTAATTTGTTTTATTATTTTGACTGTTTATTTTATTTTTGTGGTGTTGTTTTTAATGTATCTTCTACTTGTATCTTTATAATGTTATTACATGATCAGAAGCTGAAACAAATTGAATATATATTTCATCATATTATAGACATTTTATTCATCAATTAGTAGTTCTTGCTGTGAAGTTCCATTTCTTTTATTTTTGTAGGTTTTAGTTGATAGTTTATTTTTTTAAGTCAAGTGGTTACTTGACGTGGTATTAGATTTAGAGTTAAAGGTTTTGTATATTTCAATCAGATCTATTAAATATTAAGATTAAATCAACTTTTAACGTGAGAAAAACTATTAGACTTAAATATTGATAAATGATTGCTTAAAATATTTGCAAAATTTTGTAATTTGTTGGTGTCTAATTAAGTGAAGTCTGAAGCAAAGTCTGTTCATATTCCTATCAAGAAGTTGAATGTTTACCATTCTCATGAATGCTTGCACCACCTGTGATCTCTTCCTTGCTTGGCTTGTTGCACTATGCATTGTTGTACTTTAGCTATGACTGAGAGAATATGTTTTTTCTTGACTTCTAACATTTTTGTACCATCAAGTTTCAGCTCAAATTAATTCCAAGTAGATTGGAAAAGTATTCTATTGCATATCAGACTATCTTCTCTGTTTTTGGCAATAGATTTGAAATTGGGGCAGGTCATTTCTTTTTTATCATTGTTTCTTATTTGTGGAATAGCAAATTGCTTGTACTACTAAAATTGTAGCTAGTGTTTCTTAGTTGTTTATGTTGTTCGTGGTAGTTCATGTTGTTTTACTGTTTTCTAAATAGCTAAGGGTTGCAAAGTTTTTGGTTGGGTTAGTATGGAAGGACGAAGTGACAAGGAGAACCTTCTGCAGTTGATGTCACTGAACAGAAGTGGAAATGGCAATGGTGTCTCTTACGGATCTGAAGATGACCCAAATCATCATTCTCTTATGGAAGCTGGAAAGATTATTTACCAGCCTAATGCTCTGCCTTTGCCGTCGTGGACCCACTTCCAGAAAGCACCTCGCAATTATGTTGAATTTCTTGCAGATAACTCCACATTTCTTGAGAATGCTACTGGTGCAGATATGTTGGAGACCATTACTTCACCTATTTGCAGCATACAGTCTGTTTATGGCGTCTCTGAAATGCAAAGAGAATTGTTGTTCGACAATCCAGGAAAGTCTTGTGATTACGAATCTGCTGATCCTTTTCTTTCCGTGGATGCTTTAAAGGTAAAGTAATCTGCCCATATGTTCAACAGCGTCACTATCATGAATCTTCTGTTAGTGCTAAAAGAATTTGTGTTCATTGAATTTACTAACAACTGGAGAGCATAATTTGACCCTTAATATATGAGTTCTGTTCCTGGAACTGACTTTTCATATGATTGTTTGCTTAATAGAGGCTAACATATGCAGAATATCTTATTATGATTTTCTGTAATAAGAACAAGGGTTGAAATCTTTTATTGTGTGTGCACTACAGGTAAGTTTTCAGAATCCACATAACGAAGTTGAATCAGCACACAGGTTTACAAGCGTTCAGCAACAGATCCTTGCCCAGGTTAATTACCTTTAGATCTCTATATCTCTAAATAGAATTTGAGAATATTCCCTCTAGCAATCATCAAAGGTTGAAAATTTCACTGAGAATTTTATCATTCATCAACTGATGCTAAACATCTTGCAGCAGAATCATAGTTCATTGACACAAGAACCAAATGAAGATAATTGGAACATGTCTCAACTTCATCCCAGAGTAACAAGAACTCCATCTTTTCGTCAGTCCAAACGACATTCCAGTGGGTCTAGACAAAGAGCTTCTGCAGTTGATCGTGTAAGCTGAACATCTTTCTCAACGCCCTGAAGTACTAATAGCACATAACTGAACAGGCCAACAACTATGTATCGTTTTGAAGTGAATACAGGATTACTCAGATTGATTCAATATGACTAGAGTCTTGCTTTGGTATTCTTTATTTCCTGAAGTTCTGTATCTTAATTCAGGATCGCCGGGTGCGAATATCTGAGAGACTCCGAGCACTACAAGAACGGCTTCCAAACTCTGTAGAGGTAATATGTCTGTGCATCTATTCAGGCATCGAAGAAAGCATTTCAAGATGACCATTTAACAGCATGTACACTCAGGGTTTTTGTGTCTTCACAATTTTAATGGCAATATAGAGATGGCACCACTAAAAGGCAAACTAGTACTTCCTTTTTGTGTGTACTTCCTGCCATCCCAAAGTACTTTAACGATACTGTGTGGTGTTTCAATCTAAATTTAAGGCCAATATTCTTCACGGGAAATGTAAAAAATTGATGTACTTGGTTACATATTTATTTTGTAGGGTAGTCAAGCAACTGTAATGGAAGATACTATTGACCATATCAAGTTTCTGCAGTTACAGTTAAAGGTATGAATTCCATGTCATGTCTTAATTAAATACCAGAGATGTGCCCACTTGTATTCATGTGTATCTATATCTCTTTGTCCGTGATCATTACATTACAACCATAATGCAGTATGGGAACTGTTATTGTGGATGTTACTTTATTTTTCATTTCTGATACTTTTACTCACTTGATAAAGAAAACATGTTTGATATATCTGCTATATTCTCGTAGATATGGTTTTCGAAAATGTATAAAGAAAACATGTTTGACTTGCAATGATGTATAAGAAGAGGTGTTTATATTCTCCTAGTAATGTATTCAAAGGTGAAATCAACCATGCAGGAATTAAGCCGAAGCAGATTGGGAGGCCAATCAACTTCATCTCCTTTCGTTTTCGTTGAGGTATTAACAATCGCTGTCTAACAAGAAGTTATGTAAGATCATCATAATGCAGCTGATAATCAAACCCTAATGCTGATGATTTGCAGGGATTTGGTCACTATGTTCTCAATGGACAGATGACAAATGAACCTCTTGAAGAGATGATGGGGAAGTTGCTGGAGATGAACCCGTCAGCGGCAAGCCAGTTGTTAGAGAGCAAGGGCCTGTACATGATGCCTATGTCTTTGGCTGAAGATTTACACCAAGCCTCCTAGATGCTTGGCAAGTCTGTCTTATGGTTTTTCTTTTTGTTAACTATCTTCCTACCAGTACTAGGTGTTCATCTTTAGTTAAAAGTATGTTCAGAAACGGGGCTAGAAGCTATGGCTTTTTACCATTTGTCGTAGCAAATCACTGGTTGAAGCTCGCAATGAAGCAAAGCGGTAACATTTGATTCTCTTTGTTTTTTACTTAAATGCTTTGATGAATGTTGCACATTGTTTGACAGTGAAAAGGAAACCTTTCTCTAGGCAAAAAAGATAAATAAATGAATGAATAAATTAAATAGTAAAAGTTGAAAGCAACAGAGGCTACAGAATGCAAAATGGATAGACATTTTGGAAAAAAGAAGAGCGAAAAAAAAAGGGAAAAACTCACTTCTAAAAATGGTCAAGTAAGAGAAGAAAAAAAAAATGAAGAAAGAATCAAAATTAAACAATCCTTCGTTTCTCATCATCTTCCCTTTCCCTTTAGCCTAACTGAATTGCGAGAGGCTTCTGAACCTCTAACTCCAAAGGAGAATCTGCCACAATGGGCAGCATTGTTGTGACCAATATATGCTTTTCTGAATTCTCAATCTCAATCTCAGTCTCAATCAGTGCTTTGTCCAAAGAAGCCTTCGCAACTTTCGTAATAAACACTATCAGAATCACTATGTCCAACCACAAACAAGTAGAATAATGTCAGCAATTCACCTGATTAAGTTTTAGCTACAAAAGTTAAATCAAATTCAATTTGTTCATTCCGATTTTTATTATGAACAATATGATTTAAAGACACAAAGAGGCAGAGAACTACGAGGACTCACCAGATATCATGAAGCTCATTGCCATAAGTACCTGCATCCACACGCAAATGCAGCATATTAAACAACAGAGTTACAATGACAATAGTAATCCCAGATGCAATCAGAAACCCAACTGCAGTAGCCTAAGAAATTTCTATACAATCTGAAATCAATAAGTTGGTCGGTTTGTTTGCACTACGGATTAAACTATTTTCAGAAAGATTAATGTTAAAATTGTTAGGATCTTCATAGCTTTAAGCCGAATCGAAGTAAGAGGGTACTATGCTAACCCAACGAGTTGTCGAAATTTCATTCCATCCATGCGTGACATTCGAAAGATCCTTCAAAGTTGTTCCAACATACACCAAAGCAAATGTACTCGGCTGTCACAAGACGGAAATCAGGAGATCAGTTGTCAACAATCAATATTACAACCAAGGAAATCAGGCGATCAGTTTTCAATAATCAAATATTACAACCAACCTAATGAGAGATCAAATAAAGAAAGCTCAAAGTATGTAACTGAATGAAACATTTACATCTAAATTAGCACAAAGTTAATATAGCATAAAACTGGAAGCTTAGAAACTAATCCTTAATGGTGAAGAAAGTGGATTGCTGTATTACCATCATTCCCAACCAAGAAGCCAGTGTGTATTTGCCAACATGAACGGGTGTCACGGAGAGGAGATAATTTAAAATGGTAAATGGAAGTAAAGGAACAAGCCGAAGCAGAAAAACTATCTGTTGGATAAATCAAGAGAAAAAGAACAAAGGCTTAGAACCAGAGCAAAGAAGTTGAACCAAAATGAAAATCACCAATTTCGGATTGAAAACCCCAAAACCAGAGTGTGATGCCAAAATTATAATTTAAAACTTACATCTGGATGCTTATAAATATTGAAACATAATTTCAGTCACAGGAATCAATTATAAGATCAGATAATATGCATTGCAGTCTCTACTTAAAGAACTAGAAAATTTACTGGATTCTAATTTCCCATTAATCATCTTTCTTGAATCTTGCTTTATGTTTCTTACCAAAAACATATTTGATTTATGCCATAAATATGCAGATTCTCTTGTTCAATTTCAGTAACACATAACCCAATTAGTTTAACTCTCAAAACACTTCTGTTTACACCATCACAAGTCTTTTACATTTTAAGACGCTGGTCGTTCATAATAATTTTTATCACTCACTTAATGTATGAATGTTGATCAATTTGAGAACTAATAAAACAAAGAAGAGAGAAACTATGAAAAAATAGATAAATTAGCAATCAAATAAATATCACATTCTTGCGTGCGATTTTCTTAGAAAGGATCGAAAGAACTCTTGCCTTAAAACCAGATTTCTGGATTGCCATAGCGACTGCCTGAAACTTAGGATAATTCTTTAGCTTGGAGATGACATATGATCTTCCAAACTGCACTAGAGTATAAAGTAAGATACAAGTAGATGTAGATATGAAAATAAAACACACATACATATAGCAATAACAATAACAAAAACAAAAAAAATACATAAAAAATGTTGCAACATTTCCCTTTTAGCATAGAAACTGACATTCTTTACCCAACATATTTTAAGTTGTAGCACGCTCAGTGCTCAGGAAAGCAGAACAAAATGCATACTCTCTTTCTAATATCTCTAATTAAGGTTTAAAAGGATGGGGCATTTGCCTCATTATGAACAATTTATAGTCGAACGCACGCGCATACATACACACTATAACTCGCTCAATCACAGGTTCAAGAAACTCACTGTTCTACCAATAAGAAATGCAGCAGTTGCACCTACGGTTCCACCAACAGAATCAATAATAAATCCTATTGGCAGTCCAAAAAGAGAACCACCTCCAAGCTGTAAAATGCCCCCAAGAATAAGTAAATAAATAATATCACCACATGATGGTCAAGTTGAACTAATAGAATATAAGAAAAATATCAGTCCCAAAAAAATGAAAAGAACAAAAATTTGAGCCTACGGTAAGTATTGAAGTAGGAATCCCAAAGATTGCCAGAGGAATGTATGCAGCAGTCCTGAGAACTTCCAGGAAATAACAGTTAGACATAAAGCCTTAATCTCTTCATCTTAAGAGAAATCCTACCATGCAAGCTCAAAATAACATCGAAATTTGTTTCATTAGTAATGACTCTAATCAGAATTCAATAATATTTTCTGAGATTTGATTTCTAATATATATAAATTTTGCATGCATACACTGAGCATGAGAAACTTACATAACAACTGGACCCCATGGCCCAAGATCTTGCTTAATCCATAACAAAAACCCCATCAGAATCTGTAAGAAAAAATTTCAATAAATCATCACAGACCAAACATAAATTTTTCAACAATTCATGTTTATAGAGCATCAACAGCCAACAGCATTAGCTTCATTTATAAACATGAAATTTAATTTTCTTAGTATCTGTTCTTATTCATTAAGAATATGAAGCGAAGGAAATTAATATTATATATGCCTTTTCAATGGGGAGGGAAACGCAGGCAATGCAAATGGCGGCGAGGAGGAGGAGCAAGAGAACGATTCTGAAGGCGGAGCGCCACCATGTATATGAGATGACAGCCATAACCACCACCATAAACGGCGAGGTCAGCTCCGCTGGTTGTTCCTCGCTCGCGCCACTGCACCCTCGCCTCAGGTCAATCCCTTCTCCACGTCCCTATTTCTTGTTTCAGTTTTAGCAACCAAACAAACAAATTTAACTAGCTATTTTCAGTTAGTCGTAATGTAACTTCTTCACCTATCATTTCGTTGAATTTGGTCCCACGTAATCAGCCATTAATTTCCTTTCTGTTATCGAGCTTCAGGCCCCACTCTGAGTTTCCTTTCACAGTCCGCCGCGTATATTTGTCCTTCCAGTCCCGTTGAACGGCCCATTAAGGCTGAAAGTCGGCCAATATATGTTTCGTGGCCCAGCCCAAGGCCCATAAATCAGTTATGTTGGCAGGCTACTATTTCTTTTACAAACATTATAATATGGGTAACAACTAGCAAGTAGGGGTGGCAGGTCGGGTACCAGGCTCAAGTTCCGAGAATCAAATCCATACTGGAACCCTGCACTGTTTCCAAAATTACTAATACACTCCTACTGTTCATAAAAAATAAATACACCCCAACTATTTATAAAAAATTACAAATACATTTCAACTGTAAACGTAGAATTACAATGGCCCCCATTGTTTCCTGAAATTTCAGTTAAGTCTCAATTCTTAAATCGGTTCCAACCTGGATACCTGTTTCTTGGTTTTAGTTTCGGTTTCAATTCCTGAAGTGGTAGAACGGGTACCAAAACTGACATCCCGAATACTTGTAAATTTCGATTCTACCCTAAAATTTTGCAAACCCCTAATAACTGGACATTGATTTGATTTGACTAGTTATATATCTCAAGACATTGCTATTTCGTTCTATCAAATATAACAACCCATATTTTATAATTCATTTGTAACATATATTTATAATATTAGTTGTGAAATAGTCAAAACCCGTCTTATAATTTAATGAAATGTTGTCATATTAAATATCACGTCAACGGGATTCTAACATGTAATAACGTCATTTTTAACAACATGATTTAAATGAACAAATAGTACACGTTTATTAATCATGTTGTATTCATATTAAAGGTTCTTAATCATGGATAGATTTGAGGCAAGAAATGATCAGATCCGCGTCCGACGACTGTCAACGATGAAGCGGTGGCTAGGTAAATTATCTTAAAAACAAGGGTAATAATGTCTAAAAAATTTAATTGTTAAGAGTAAAATTATAATAAAATTAAGATTACTAAGTAATTTTAAAATGCCTAAGAAAAATATGGTATTCAAATTAACACATATATAAGCAACAGTAATTACTATTGATTTTGGAAGATTATCAGAATATTTTATTACTTGAACAATCAAATAGAGTAATGTAAGTAATATAATAATAGCGGTGGAAAACAGCCTGGCCACCAACAAACTCGGCTAGCCCAGCCCGACCCGCTAACCCTGGCCCAGCAGGTTTAGGGCTAGCCTGCAAAACAATTAAATTTTTTTTTTGTTTTTTTTTTTTTGGTGTAATTTTTTTAATTAACTTTTCAAATATCAATTAAATTAAATTTTTTTTTTAGTTAACATTTCCAATATTAATTTAATTTTAATACAATTAAATTGTAATATAAGAAAATTAGATATATTCATTTATCAAAAAATAAAATAAGAAATAAGAAATTACAACAATTATTGCCTCATTAAAACCGAAAAACTCAATTGGGACAAAAACTTGGTAAGGAAAAAAAAGTGCAATAATTGACATTTAATTTACAAATTACAAAGTTACAATTTACAAAACAACTAATTTGAGGGTTGACTAGAACATCTCTCATTTGTATCATTTAAATTACAAAATATAAATGATTCTATTAAAGTATCGTTGACAACCTCGTATTGATCATGATGAAGCGACTGTTCCCAATCTCAAACACATGTGAGGATTTCAATCATTTTTTGTGGAAACTCGATTGCAGGGTAGATTTATCTCCATAAATGTTACATTATTAGATATAGCTACTACTAGGGATGAGCACGGGTAAAGGGTAGAACCGGAACCGGAATCGGAATCGGCGGGTAGAACCGGAACC
>WYDK02000080.1:4868287-4890048 GCA_009867345.2 Toxicodendron radicans
GCCACGCGGTTTCCAGCTGAAATCATAAATTCTGATAAAATGCAAATGTTTGAAGGACTTGACATAACCACCAACAAAATCACGGAGGCAGAGCAGTGTGGAATCCTCCACCATATGCTAGGAATCCTAAGTCCTAATGCGGAGTTCACTGCTGAAAACTTCTGTGAAGTGGCTTCGCTCGCCGTTGAATCAACTTTGTCTCGCGGTCAGCTTCCAGTCATCGTTGGAGGCTCCAACTCATACATTGAAGCCTTGATTGATGATAAAGATTTTATATTCCGAACACGATATGACTGTTGCTTTCTCTGGGTAGATGTATCAATGCCTGTACTACATTCATTCGTGTCAGACCGAGTTGACAGGATGGTCCAAAATGGGATGGTGGAAGAAGTGAGAAATATATTTGATCCCAAAGCCGATTATTCAAAGGGGATAAGAAAAGCAATTGGGGTGCCAGAGTTTCATCAGTACTTCAAAGAGGAACCATTTCTTGATGAAGAGAATCGAGAAAAAGCACTTAAAAAAGCCATTCAAGAGATTAAAGACAACACATGTGAATTGGCATGTCGGCAATTAAAGAAGATACATCGACTCAGAAACGTCAAAAGGTGGAATATTCATCGTATTGATGCAACAGAAGTGTTTCGAAAGCGTGGCAAAGCAGCTGATGAAGCGTGGGAAAAGCGTGTGGTTGGCCCAAGCACTACCATAGTGGCAGAGTTCCTGTATAATTTTGCCTCCATGGAATCCCCTTCCTCTGTAGCTGATATTAGAGATCACATTACACAATGCCTTGTGGCATAGCATAATCAACTTCTCACTTGTCAAAAATCAATTTTGATGTGCCCTTGCCCTCATAATCGTAATAATGTTACTCCAAACCATAGAATATGTAATAGAAATCTACAATTGAATTGAGTTTTGCCTTCTTTATACATACTCTCTCTCTTATCCCTATCATCTTCCGCATACTTAATGTGCTCCCCAGAGGAGAGGATAATACTAAAAAAAAATAATATTTTTTGTTTTATAGTGTCAGTGTAGGGATATTTTTAGAAAACCCCATAAATATAGAGATTCTACAAGACTATCCTTAAGCATCAGATATAACATTCTCTCCCCTTTCAGTTAGAAATCATTAAAAACGTATTCCTTTAAGTTTGAAAATAACATTTTTACCCCTAAAACGGTGATTTTGAGCCTTCACTTGAGGCCATGGAGGTTGCAAGGCCTCATACTAGTACTAGTAGCACGAGGCTTCCTAGCGTTGAACCAGTAAGGCCTCTAGAAGCCAGATTCGAACTCAGAAGTGCTAAAAGAGGCCAAATTTGGCCTTACAGTGCCGTCGAGGGCCAAGTCCGATGTCAATTCAATTGTGGGGCAAAAGAAGGGAGAAAAGAGGGAAAAGCAAATAAATTAAAATCTCAACTCTATCTCTCTACCAGTTAACTTTAACAGCGAAACCTAATGGAGGGCTAGGGTCTTGTTTCTAATGGAATTGCTATACATACAAGGGTTTGCTGAAAACATCCGGTCAGTTTAGTTTAATGTAAGCAAATGTGAACACCGTAACAGCGGCCACAATTCACCGCACCAATGAGCATATAGTCGTAGAGAGAAGCCGCGCTGACTTCCGTATTATTAGTGGGTACGAACTTATTGATTCTTTATCTTCTCTCTCTCAGCCTCAGGTCCCATCCCATCAACTCAATGGTGGTAACCAATGGATCACGATTGCTTAAGAATCTGAACCCTTTTGCAAACAATCGGTAGTGAAATGAAATAAAAAGGGCATTATGAAGAATATAAGAAGAAGATAATCTAATTGCCAATTTTGTTTTGGTTGCATGCTTAATAATTTTGATGATTAAGTGCATTATGAGTGGGAAGAAAGAAATAATAAGAGGAAGAAGAAGAAGAAGAAAAGTACAAGCAACAATTTGCTGATTTATTGGTGGTGAAAGTGTTCCATCCAAAACCCATTGTCTCTTTCATCCCACTTGAATCCAGCAATATAGTATGATATCCTTACGCATATAAGCATAACTTAAAAAGACTGCAAAAGTAATAAATTAATGGGTCAAACTCAAAAGAATTCGTATCTTTATTCCATTACTTTCAACTTTTAACTTCGTTAGATAAGGTTTTGCCTTCATGAGCATCCATAAAAAAAAAACTTTTTTTTCTTTTCACCAATCAAATGGGTTTGGCTTTAGAATTAAAGATGTTTGGATAGGTTCTGGGGGTGATGGATCACCAGATAAAGGAGAGAAGAGGTTCTTCGATATACTAAGATGTTAGTTAAATTATTATAAAGCAAAGAGTTAATTTAATGGTTCATGGAAGCGGGAAAGGGTTTATGTGTAAAGCAAACAAAAGAAAGTTCTGGGGAAAAGGGATGAATGATTGGGAGAGGAGAGGAGTTGTACAGCAAATTGTAAAGTCAATAAAATTTATTCTTTTTTGAAGAAGACGGTAACCTTGGAATAAAACTTTTGTCAATCAGTCCTATCTTTTTGGTTTCCATTTGGGCTATTTTTGTCGTCTTCGATGACTCTTGAAAGATTCTTTCATGGACATAACGGGAAAATGGGAGACGAATTCATTGAAGAAAGAAAGAAAGAAAGAAAGAAAGAAGATTGGAAAACTTTAGTTGAAAGCAATTTCATTTTATGATCTCAAAATGAAATGATTCATCTGTTGCACTGTGATAAACAAAGGTCCATGCCAACTACAAGTTGGATTGTTGTTATACAAATCCAATGAATAGAAAAAATAAGCACTTCCAATTCCAGCTTCTATTTTCAATAAGCAGTCATTTTTATTCATCTACTATATTTAAAGACATAAGCACTTCCCCAAAGCATGCAGCAGCTAGTTGTAAATTTAACCGACGAAACAGTATTAATGTATAATTATTATTACAAGAACTGACATTAGAGACTGCAAACATAACAGTAATGAGCTAAAACTGACTCATATTTAGCATGAAAATATAAAACATGGTAAGTTTAGGAAGAAAACCAGAGTTTAGTTTAGTTATAACCAAACATAAGCATGACAAATTTTTCTCCATTATGTTAAAATTAGGCGCCCTGAGCAAGAGTAAGTAACGTTGCAAGAATCATCAACAATGACAGTGTACTCGTGCACAGGCCTGGCAAGGAAGATAGGTAAGTGAACCAGCAATTCACAGACACACTCATTGTCTACCTCCTTCAACCAGCGGCAACAATCACCTTCCTCGGGTGTTTCTCCAGGTCCATGATGTTTCCTGTGTCTGTGTCTATGTCCGTGTCCGTGTCCGTGTCCATGATCTTGTCTATGGCTTGAATCATCATCAGGCGGAGGGGAGGGTGTCGGCGGGGCAGGTGGAGCTGGGCTGTATGGCAGCATTGCGCATGCATAGTTTACAAGATTGAATTGGGAGGCACATAGTGGGCGTGGAGGAATTGGTGGTGGTAATGGCTTGAGCGGCCGTGGCATCAACTGGCACTCCATATTGGTTGAGAGGAGTACCAGAAACATAAAGAGTACTAATGAAAGAATCTTGATTCTCTCCATTGAAACTACCGTCATTTTCTTTTGGTATTGGTATTTCAGACTGGTTGTTGTTGCTATTTATGAATGTGCATTCATAAATTTCTTGTTTCCTTTAATTTTGATTTCTTGGGGTTTATGAAGAACTTAAAATAGCAAAAGATAAAGGGAGTGAGGCCTGTTTCTTATTGATGATATGGAAGAGTTCAGGTTCTCATTGGTTGTGTATGTTTCATTCATTTTGTGTGGCGATTTGTTAGGTTACGTACTGACTGATTTTAGGGCTGTCGTACCAACAACCTTGCGCCTACTATAATTGTTTAAAGAAAGTCAATTGACACCCTACTTTGTAATATTAGACAACAATTAAAAGCAATGTAAAGATGGTAAAGATTGCATATACAATGGAATTCATGCAAGTTGGTGTGCGGTCTGTTTAACAAGAAGATTGGAATGAAAAAGGAGAACCAAATGCCTCCGGTTAAATTCTGAGTCATATTAATACAATCATAATTATGTGAAATATGGTTATTGGTTTACAGGATTTTGCATCCAAGTAGTAGAACACAACACTAATCACTAAGTGTAACCTGATTAGCATAGAGTAACAGAAGCTGAACAACTTTACCCATTGAAAAGAAGAAAAGAAACCCTTTGGTTGCTATTCTCAGCAAAGCACACATTTGTGTCAAATCTAAATAATAATCTGATTGACGAAACCAAACCATTATTCATTATCGACCAAACCAAACTATTTCCTCTTCAAGGTCCAACCTTTAACCATGTGCTGTAAATGGTCTGCTTCACTTGTCACAGCTAGTTTACTTAACAGACACAATGTCTTAGATTCATAATCTCCTAAAAGATCAAACTTTTCTATCCTCCAAAGTTTACTTAACAGACACAATCAAACAAATATTAACTAAGAAGGCAGAATCAGTCACAACAATGACTTAGATTTGCCAATCTCCTTAAAGATCCAATATTTTCATCCCTCCAATGTCTACTAAAGACAACAATCAAAACTAAAACTCTGGGAGTAAAGAAGCTATACACATGATATGAGCGAAAAAAAAAAAAAAAACACGAAAATACAATCCCATTAGGTCGCTCACTAAATGCACTCAGCACACGAGGCACACAGGTCTCAACAGTTCCAATATGAACAAGAGCATTAACAAGCAACAAATTCGAATAAGGTGACTTTATAGTTTTCAAGTGAACAATCTATCTGGTAGGCAATATTTTTGGTAACCAAAACTGATATTAAAAAAGTGTTGTGAACAATCTATATGCCGCATACTTGGTAACTAAATAGAGAAAAAAAAAAGCATGCTTAATTTGTACTCTATACAACTTCTTTAGAAAACAGAGACCAAATCCTAGTATTTACAGGTTATCCGACCTTTGGGTTTGCATCACTAATGGCTGTCAATATATACATTTTGTGAAGTGCATTGAAGCAAAAACATTCGTGGATGGGATATGAAAAACATTTTCCAAGGGAAAAAATTACAGAGCATACCACATTTTTACCCTTTATAACTGCTGTCATGTCCAAAGCAACTATACCAGACAAGAAAAAGGGCCATAGTTGAAACAAGAAAAGCAGTTTCACCCTCTCGATACACAGTTTAGCGACTTCAACAATTAAATTATACCTTAACAATAATCTCAGGCTGCTCAACAGTATATTCAACAAACATTTTGCAGAATCTAGAAGACGAGGCAGCAGCCATCTCTCACAATAAGAAATAAAATTAACGCAATATCAACAATCATTTTGACTCTGAAATTAAACGCTTTATACCTGTTATGAGGTTTTACATTGTGAAACTTTACCATCATATTCCCTATAAACTTTCAGATTCACATCTGCTCATTGCAGCCATGCTCATACAATTCCTGCTCCTCCTCCTCCTCATTTCTCAAGGCCGTCATCTCTATCTCCTTCTTAAGCTCCTCTCTCTGCACCCTCAACTGTTCAGCTCTCTCCTGCCTTCCTTCCTCCAACAACTCAACAAACTTATCTTTAATCTCAAGTAACAGATCCCTATCAATCAACTCGCTATCCTTATATGCCTCCCTCAGCACTGCAGTCTTAATGCCACCTTTCAAAGACATATAAAAGATTCCTGAATGCCTAGTGAATACAGTTGAAAATGCATTGGGAAACCTATACAAATCACCAAATTTCCCCAATATAGGCACAGGAACTCTCTTGAAAATCGATAGAGATAACAACTCGTGAAAAACCCCAACTGTTCTTTTCTCCATTTCTCTTGAAGATTGTTCTAAACTCGATACATCCTCGTATGGAGATATATAATCCAGCTCCAACCAATCTCTAGTCCACTCTCTCATTTCCTTCGTCAAGTAAAACCCTGAAGGTAACTTCACATTGAAGTTAGGTCTAACACGAATCCCAGTTACTTTAGCTTCCTCTTCAGCTCTGAGCTGAATAACAGATTTCGCGAACTCTGGATTCCAAGATTCCAACCCTAAGAACGATTTTCCCTCCCCAGGAAACCCAACTAACTTAAAATAATTAGAATATTTAGGCACTAAATTAACCAAAAAATCATTCGGAAACCCGAATTCTCTCTTCAGATGAACCAATGTATCAATATTAATTATTTTATCTTTAGACATCATCAACAATTTACACAACTTAGCCACAATCAACTCCTCATTTTGGACATATATTTTTCTTTCCTCTTCAAGGAAATCTCTAAGCTTCTCACTGGGACGCAAAAACAAAACCGGGTCCGTTTTGGGTTTAATTCGATCATAGTAAGAGTCAAAGAGACCCGGGTATTGATTTAGAAAGGTCTTGATTTTGACGCTAAGGCGTAATCTTTCGCGGCGTTTTTCGAAGTAACGAACCGGGATGACTTGACCCGGTTCGTTCAGGACTTCCTTCACGACCCGGTAACAGAGCTTGTATTGTTTGTCATTCTCTATGGCTTGGTCTAGTTTCGGGTCTTTTCGCCACACAACTTTGAGGCTTGAGATGGGTCTGATTTGGCGGGTGAAGTTAGGGTTCGTGTGAAGGTTTTGTAAATAAAACAGTAAAGCTTTGGTTTTGAAGAACATACCTGAAATGTTACGCAATCAATCAACCAAAACGACTCTGCCAGCGACGGAGGGAGGGAGGGACAGTCAGTTAAAACCCTAATTCTCAGAGGGAGGATGCAATTTGAAAAGTGCAAAACGGTGCCGTTGGCGGCTTCAACGGACTAGAATGCTGCTAATAGTAGGTACTTACACATCACATGAAAGATTCTTAAAATAGAGTTTTATTTTTTTAATTATTTAATAAAATAATGATTATTATGTAATTAGAAACAATACCAATAACTTTACTAAAAGAATGGCGCTATTTTAAGATAGCAATGGGTGAGGATTATCTATTGTTATTTCTGGGATCAAAATAGTTTCAAGTATTAATTAATTAATTAATTCTACTTACTTTGTAGACTATGAAATGAATTCAATCTGTATTTTGTTTCCATATCTATGATTACTGAAAACTGAAATGTGATGAAAAGGGTCAGGGGGACCCAAGTAAAAATGAAAGAGCGTCTTCTTCTTCCTCCCTATTGAGAAATGCGAACAATAACAATGGCCTTTTAATTACAATCACTATTCGTTAACGCTTGCATCTTTATGTATATACATCCAAACATAACAGCAAAGTTACACAATTTCCACGACCTGTCGTTTATTCATAAATCCTTATTACTTTCATTTGTCTCTTCTACCTAAACACAACTAACGACAAACCCAGTTCACAAAAACAAATACTCTATCTTCTTCCTCACCGAATCATTATCACTCTCGCATCGCATCGCATGTTGCTTTTCAATGCCCTAACCCTACCTCCGACAATGTTACCGATGAACGGCATGATTTTTGAGCCTGATGATATCAAATTCGGAACTCCCTGGTGGTTCTTGTACGCCGGTGTGTCTTGCCTGCTCGTGCTCTTCGCTGGGATCATGTCTGGTCTCACATTAGGCCTCATGTCTTTGGGCCTCGTCGACCTTGAAATTCTCCAGAGAAGTGGCTCCTCCATTGAAAAGAAACAAGCTGGTGAGTGAGTGATAATTCTATACTGAACTACTCATTGTTTTATCGAACTTCAAATTGAATGAATCCTGATATGTTTGACTTTGCATGCAGCTGCTATACTGCCAGTTGTTCACAAGCAACACCAGCTTTTAGTTACTTTGCTTTTATGTAATGCTTGTGCTATGGAGGTAGCTGAATATTTAATTTTTATTTTAGTACTATGTGAATCCCTGTGTTGATTAGTTTTTATTGTTGTTCTGACTTGTGTTTTGTTCTTGCAGGCTTTGCCTATATACCTTGATAGAATTTTTCATCCCTTTGTCGCAGTTTTGCTGTCTGTTACTTTTGTTCTTGCCTTTGGAGAGGTTTGATTTGTTTCTGATTATTGTGGGTTGGTTTTTAAGTGTTGTAATCTTGGAGAGAAGTGATTTGTGGAATACATCTTTTGTCAGGTTATTCCGCAAGCTATATGCTCAAGGTATGGACTCTCTGTTGGAGCTAATTTTGTGTGGCTTGTGCGTATTCTGATGATCATCTGTTATCCAATTGCTTATCCTATTGGAAAGGTAAGTTGCAATAATGTGATGGATTAGTTGAATTTCGATTGTACTTGTGAAATTTATTGCACTACGACTCTGATTAGATGGATTAAAGATATTCTTTAATTCATCAAGAATTATTAGGTACTTTTTGAACCTCATCTGAAGGTGATAATGGAATGTTATGGTGGTTAGATTTGTGGAATTCCATAGGCATGTTCAATTCTGGATGAATAAGCACTTCGGTTTGAAAGTCAATGAATTGATATTCAACAAATGCATATCCAGTCCCCATTAGAGTTTGAAGTGTGATTATAGTAAGAAGTTGGTTAATGATGAATTTGTTTTTGTTGAATTGATTTTCAACATAAGCACTTTGGTTTGGAAGCCAATGAATTGATATTCAACATATGCATATCCAGTCTCCGTTAGAGTATGAAGTGAGATTATTGTAAGAAGTTGGTTAATGATGAATTTGTTTCTGTTTATGATACACTGTATGCATTTATCGTCATTTATGTATTAACCAACCGTGCCTAGGAATGATATAATTCAAGTTAAGGAATTTATTATGCATAAAAACCCAAAAATTGACTTTTTCAATGGTCTCATTTGGGAAGATATGCTTGTGATTTAAATATTTGTCTATGAAAAAATATGGTAAAAGTACCAACGAAGCTCAGATATATATGGTAATATTTCAACTGTTTTACATTCTAGTGGCTGTACCAATCAAGTGGTGCATCTGATCATTGCAGAGTGGCCCTGAAATAGATATGTTGTCTAAAATTTAATAATTTGCAGCCAAGTCTAACCTCCAAGTTGACATGCAGAAACGCCTCTGTATTTGATATCATTGTTGTGGGAGTGTTTAAACAGAACAGTCTTGTTTTGATGCATTTTGAAACTAGGCAGTGCTTGGTTTATTTGGCAGATCATGTAGTTGAATAATTGCATAATTCATCATTTCATTCTTGTTGTATTCTCTCCATTCTTTGTACTTGGAAAAAGAATAGAGAAGTTATTGATATTATTTAAGAAAATTTCTAATTTTAAATGCTATCAGATTCTGGATGCTGTTCTTGGACATAATAATGTTTTATTCAGGCGGGCTCAGTTGAAAGCCCTTGTCTCTATCCATGGCCAAGAGGTAACCTGCTTGGATCAGTGGTCTGTATGAAATATTTTTCCCTAAAGTTTTCTAAATTATTAATAAAATTCGTTGCTCTTGTTTTTTTTATCAGCCAACAAAACGAGAAGTGATTAGAGAAAGTAATTTTTTTTGTTAACTTGCTGCTTCTGTCAAATTTAGGCTGGTAAGGGGGGTGAACTTTCACGTGATGAGACAACCATTATCAGTGGAGCACTAGATTTAACTGAAAAGGTATGTATTGCTATGAGTTCTCTGCATCTTTTTCTGCATATAAACTTCTTTCATTAGCATCTCATACTGATGGTGACTTGTAGAACTTATGGAAATATATTTTATCTCTATTTTCGACTCATGGTTTTATAAAGGGGAAAATCTTTTAATTATGGTATTAGAAGTAGCAACTTACCATTTGACTCTAAATGTGTGAACAGCTGCTTTTAAAAGAGGGATGCTTTCCTCAACTATTGCATTTGATGATGCAAACCACCTTAATTTCTTGTGTTTAGAACAACTGAAATGAATGGCCATTTTAAGTTTTTAACTCTTGGAGAGTGGACTTGACAACAATTTGTACCATAATTTTCTGTTGGGAGACTTCTCAATGAAATAAACATCACGGGCTCCATTCACAAGCTAAATGTGTGACATTTATTTGCAAGTTCCATGCTGCTATATTGTTGGCTTGGTTCGTTCATTTTCCCATATTCACTTCAACTGTTCAAGTGTACCTGCCAGTTGCTAGGTTGCCAGTATCGCTTTATAAGATCTCAACATTCCATAACTTATAATCCATAGGCTTGTGTCCATTCTACATTTCTTTTGGAAAATTTAGTTTGCTCTTCTTTTTGTTGCATCGTCTTTGTTTTGTAAATGTATAAAATTCTCAAGTTTCTCATGACATGCAGACTGCAGCACAGGCTATGACACCCATTGAATCCACATTTTCCTTGGATGTCAATTCAAAATTAAACTGGTGAGTTTGGCTTTAGAATGGTCCTCTTTTTTAATTACAGCCTATACCATGTTAGGTTTTATCCTCGATTCTCAGGTTCTTTTAAGGACAATATATGGAAGATTAAAGATGGAATGGACCTTACCTGTCCCTATCATTCCCCATAATCTAGGGAGTAACGCTGGTGCATGTCATTGTCTACTTATATATCAGCTCATTAGTAGATTGTTTCTGACTTCTAATGCAGGGAAGCAATGGGAAAAATTCTAGAACGAGGACATAGTCGTGTACCTGTCTATTCTGGAAACCCAAAAAACATTATTGGTCTCTTACTGGTTGGTTCATAAACCCAAACCAATTTCAACTGTCGTATGTTGACATTTGATTGCTGTTAATTATAGGTGCTGATTTTGAATTGGTTATCCTTTTACATTCTTTCTGTTATTATTTTATGTCATTTCTCTAATATTTAGGTGAAAAGCCTTCTCACAGCTCGAGCAGAAAATGAGACTCCATTCAGTGCTGTTTCTATCCGAAGAATGCCTAGGTGTGCCTTCTTTTTATTTTGCTTCCCATTATACATTGTATGTTTTTTGTCTAAGCAAAAGTATATGAGTTCTAATGTATGAACATTCAGGGTTCCAGCAGACATGCCTTTGTATGATATCCTTAATGAGTTTCAAAAGGGAAGCAGTCATATGGCAGCCGTAGTTAAGATTAAAGGAACAAGCAAAAATTCTCAGCCTATCCATGATGAAAAGAAATTTGAGGAAAACAAAGTCTTCAGTGGAAATTCTCAATTAATTACTCCCTTGCTGGCCAAGAATGATGATGTTACTGATGTATCAGAAAGTGTTATTATCAATGTTGAGAAAGCTTTGAAGTCTGACACGGATAGACAAACTCCAACACAAACCGATGCTGCTGAGAAAAACTTGCCTCGTTTGTCCGAGGATATTGAAGATGGAGAAGTCATTGGTATCATCACCCTTGAGGATGTTTTTGAAGAACTTCTGCAAGTAAGCTCTGCTTCCACCTCTTAGATCTGAAACTATCTGTTTATTTGTTTAACCTTTGACTTGGTTGACACCCCACTCACTGGAATTATACAGTGGAAATTTTATTTTGCTCCCGGCTTTTTAACAATCTTGTGATCACTGTTCAATTGCAGGAAGAAATTGTAGATGAGACTGATGTGTATGTTGATGTTCACAAAAGGTATTAGGGCATATAATTTATCTGGCTATTAATTAAATTTTTTTTTTTAAGAAAATGCAATTAGTTTATTAGAAATTGGAATATTCATTACCTTTTCAGGATACGTGTGGCTGCTGCTGCTGCTGCTTCATCAGTTGCACGAGCTCCATCAAATCGGAGGTTGATTGGTCAAAAGTCTGGTGTAAGTAACACCATTAGTTTTCTAAATGCATATTTATATCTCATTCACAAAATTTCCATGTCTTGAAGATGATTGTTTTGAAGTTTGGCAAATTACTTTTGATATTAGAAGCGTCCTAACCAAGATGAAAATTTAAGACGCCAAAAAAAAAAAATAAATAAACAAAAACTATACATTTCCTAGAAATCTATAGTTTGTGTCCAGATCCTAAGTTTAGTCTTGTAAGCTGATTTGAGGATTATATTGTTTTTCTAATTATACATTGGTTTAGGGCACCCATGGTCAGCAACGGCAAATGCCAAAGAAGTCTGTGGAGAATGACTTACATTCAACAAAGTCTCTCGACAAACCAATGGAAGCTCCTCTAGGCAACAAGCGATAACTCATTGTTCATCATTGTCACTAGCCGAATTATTTTCGGTAGAATCATGTGCATGCTTGTAGTTCATAGTGTCTTTTTATGTTTAATTTTGGTACTCCACTTCACTCCACCGCCCTTGATAGAGATGTACACAGCGGATGGTTTTAGCTTGGAGAATTGTTGATTAATGAGACTGAAGAACCACTTTTTCATTTCTTTTTGTGGGTGTTCTGTAAATGATATGGAGATCATAGTAATCTGATCTCTTTTGGGTTCTTGTACAGGACATTTGGCTGATTACTTTTCCATGACCAAATTCCTATAATTCATGTGTCTAATTTTGTTATCGACGCCACTTCGATGGTGAAAGTCTATAGCACCGCAATACCTTTCTATAAGTATGCTACATGCCTACATGTATATCATTTATCATATTAATAAACAAGTCAAACTCATATAAAATAATGCAATATTTGGAATGAAAAATTTATTTAAGAATTATAATATTATTCTCATAAATTCTAGTTTTTATCTAAAAAAGCATTTTATATTATATAAAAGGTAGAAATAATAGCCCTACTTGAATATATTATAAATATTTATTATAATTAATTTAATTAACAAACTATTATCACTCTCATGGTAAAAAAAAAAAAAAAAAAAAAATTAAGAGTCCTTATTTAAGATAAAGATAAAAAAAATAAAGTTTTAGATAAAAGTAAGTAGCTGAATTCCTTATCATAATGATGATTCAATTATTTCCTTTGTTTTCTAAAATGACCTTAAATCAAACACTTCCCCTTTCTTATCAAATCTAATCTGTGACGTCATCCTTTAACGAAGTTTCCACGAAATTTAACGGATCATGATTACCGTTACTCATCTCAGGAGTTTAAGTGAGAGTAATATCAAGTTCTGTAAAATCTAAAAATAACATTTAGATCCTTATTAGTTTATAATAATATTTTATATTTTGAAGAAAAAGTCTAAAATACCCCTAAATTTTTCTTTAAAATCAACATAATTATTTAATAATCAGGTACAGTTAAAAATTTTAAACAATTATATTAATTATAAGAAAAAAAAAAAATTAACCGAGCAGAAATTCTTCAAATAATAGTATAATACTACTAGTATTACTACACGAAAGAAAAGGACTTAAAGTATTACTTTCAAACTATATAAGACCATGGATAATTTGATCAAATATTATGGACCAAAATGTTTTTAACTCCTGATTTGCACGGCCTGAACTGAAGCCGAATCTCTGCCATGCAATCCAAATCCACGGACGTCAAATCTATGAACTATGTAAAACCGAAAATACCCCCACAAAACCTAGATATTACACTCTTATTCAGTTTCTTAGCTGCGTAGGTATCCTCGCATCTTAACAGCCGAATTGTTCTTGTTTGGTTTTCCCAAAACAACCAACACTGCAAATACCGTACCAATCTCTGCCTCTTCTCTCTCACTTTCCACTCTCTCCTAATTTTTCCTGAGAAACAAACACATATATTCCGTCTGTCTTTTCACTCTTCCTTTCATTTTTTTTTTCACTCGCTTTACATTGCAAAGGTCTGTGCTTTATTCACTTATCCTCTGTTTGGTTATCTAGAAAAGTCTCTGTAAAGAAAAGAAAATCGGTAACCTAATGGAGAGTTTTCACTGTTTTGTTTTCTTTTAGTGTGATCATTTGTGAATTTATTTTTAGTGTCGAATTATACGGTTCGTGTTACTAATTCGTTTCTCAACTGGTTTTTTTTTTCATAATTGGAATTTTGGGAAATTTTGGGGATTTCTAATAATAATCTCTGATTTTTTCTCTGTTTTTGAAACCAAATAGATGATTAATTAATGGCCTAAAGTTTCTCTTTTTCTTGTTCGAAGCCAATTTTTAATTGATTTGCTGTTTTTTTCCCTTCGATTTTTGCTGTCAATACAAAATATGATCTTGGATTTAATTATATGTGTATTGTAGGGTTTCACTGTCTGTTCATTTGCGTCAATTTTGTTTATTGTGTTTTCTATGATTCTTAGGTTGATTATGATTAATTTATTCCTTAAATCTATTGTAAGGATCTTTCTTAATTAAAAATAAATAATTTATTTTGTTCGTTTTGTTAATTATAATTAAAGTAATTAGTCTCTTAATTTTGGTTTTTCCAGATAAGTAGCTCTTGGATATGGGTTTCAATACGGTGTTTCGTTACTTAAGTGAGATATTTCCTCAGGTATAATCCTCTTGTATAATCTAGCATTACAGTTTGTAAACTTATGTGTTCCTGGAATGGAATTATATGCTTGTGAAGATTTTTGATTGATGTTATAGTTGGATGCTTTTGAAGTTTTTTTTTTGGTGTTATAATGAGAAATAGTGCTTTTAACTTTTGTTTTCGGATTTTTAACTGCTATTTAGCTTGAGAAAGAGTTTCACTTAGTGTATTTTAGGCCCCTGCATATATTTTTAAAGCTAGCAACTTTACTCTAACCTTTGGACTTGTGTACTGCTTGAAAATTTCAAGTACTTCTGGGACGAATTCATTCTTGTTGTATTCCTTCCAAATATGTTTTATCCACCTATCAATGGATCACTTGTATTATTGTCTAGTTGTATTATTGTAAAACAGATTAAGGATCTATGTATTCATTAATAATTATGGAAAAATTGAACTCTATAGATCATATCTTGTGGACTACAATTATCTGTGGAAAATATTCTGTTCAAATAACTAAGCCTGGGTAAATAGTATTTCCAAATTTAAGCCTGATCCTTTAATTTATATTTCTAATGAAACGAATCTTATTTCACTCTGCACAGATTGATGCACGCTTATTGAAGGCTGTTGCTATTGAGCATAGCAAAGATGCTGATGCAGCAGCAAATGCTGTTCTCACGGAGATTCTTCCTTGTTGGACAAAACCATCAGTGACCTCTAGTTCTCCTTCTGAGGGTCAGATTGTTTCAAGTTATCCCTCCAAGAACCTGTCTGATTCTTCTGCTTCTAGTACCCCCTCCAAGGACCAAAGTATTAGAGATCTTTCTGATGTTGATGGAGGTAACCCACATTATTAAACCTTGTATAGTTTTAAATTCCAAACCCAAGATTGCAACGTTTATTTAATTTGTGCAATATGCTTGCTTCTTGATTTCTTCTTCACCATAATTTTCAATGGGAAGGATTAAATCCATTATTATTTTAATTTTCTAGGTAACAACGATCCTTCTATTTGTTTATATTTTTGCCCTTCTACTAATATGCCTTACAAAAAAAAAATGTGCTGGACCGCAGAACCTGAAGAGGAAAGCACTCTGTCGAGGCGCAGGCGGCTAGTAAGGCTAAGAAATAGACACACTGGCACTTCTTCAGAATCAAGGGCAATTACTACAAGTGGAAATGCAGTGAATACTGCTTCTACACATACTCATTACACTGATTCAGCTAGTCTGAGCAAGTTATTGGATGCATCCACAGATTCACATTTATATGATGCAAATGATGGTAGTAATCAGTTAATTGGAAATAATGAGAATGAGGAAGTGATACTCTTGGGCAAGACTCAGGAGAGCAGCAATGAAGTCAAGTCAAATAAGGTTCCTGTTGTTGTGCAGACTACAATGATGGATGATAGTGATAGAATAGTTGACCCTCATGATGGATGTGCTTATATTGAGAGTTGTGAGTCAGATTCCTTGGGTCAAGCCATCAATGTTAAGGTTGGGCCTGAACTGAAGCTCTCTGTTATTTCAACCCTTTTGATAGACGAAAATGGTGTTGTCAATGGTGAATCAGGTTCCTTGGACAAAGGGCAAGACATCAATGTTGAGGTTGGGCCTGAACTGAATCCCCTTGTTATGTCAACCCCTTTGATGCATGAAAATGGTGTTGTCAATGGCAGCATTGATGATGATGCATCTGTTTGTGGAAAAAGTCAGCTAGAAAAATCATGTTTAGAGTGTCCCCTTGTGGTTGTTGAAATGACCAATGCTCCATTGGTCCCACCAACAGTTCAAGAGGGGACATCAGATGCTTCAGAATCTGATCTTCAATCAGAAATTGTTTCTAACACATCCTCTACTGATTCTAAAAAACCAAATGCCAGTGGTTCTTCCAATATTGTTGAAAAGGGTGCAACTAAGGATGATTTCACAATCAACACTGTTGTTACTAAATCTGGCCAAATATGCAGGATTGATCTCCTCGAAGAGATCATTGAAAATGCCAGAAATAATAAGGTGCTTTTGTCTTTATATTTGCTTGAGTTTTGATTTGGAAATAATTTTGTTGAGTTTGCATTTTCAACTTTTTGGGTACTAGCAGTATTTTGGGGAATAAATATTGGAAAAGGCATTTAATTCATTCTGTTTATTGTATATCTTAATCAAGTTCACTGAAATATTTGTTTAATAGTATTCATCATTTAGAACATTCTAATTTTTTTTTTTCATGGAAGAAGAGATATATATGTTTCTCTGTTGATAGGAAAGTTTCTAATTACTATTACATTCGCAGAAAACTCTGTTTTCTGCCATGGAGTCAGTAATGAACATGATGAGAGAAGTTGAAATTCAAGAGAAAGCTGCTGAAGAGGCTAAAATTGAAGCTTCCAGGGGAGGCTTGGATATTCTAACTAAGGTGGAGGAACTCAAACATATGCTCACATGTGCAAAGGCAGCAAATGACATGGTAATTATATAGGATTTCAAACCATTGATTATGGAATATTTTATAATATATTTTTATTTACTTGATTATTGATCCTTCTAACAATAGATCATAAATTTTGCAGCATGGAGGAGAAGTATATGGAGAGAAGGCAATTTTAGCTACTGAAGCAAGGGAGCTTCAAACTCGCCTACTCAGCTTGTCAGAAGAAAGAGATAAATCTCTTGCAATTCTTGATGAGGTCCTATCATTTGTTCCGTATTTAGATCTTATGTCTTTAACTTCCATAAGCATAAGAGTTACTTTGTTCTTTGTTATTAGGCTACTGTTGTTTCATATGGCACACACAGCCCTAGAAATTTAGTGATTTTAGAAGTTTGAATAAGCCAATGTTCAGTGATCTCCTAATTCTTATTTAGCAAGTCTTTTTGGTATTTTGTATCCTCATATAATAGAGGTAATGTTGATATGGTAGTTTATTTCTTATATGCATCCTCTGCAGATGCGTGAAACCCTTGAGGGTCGACTAGCTGCAGCAGAGGAAGTGAGGAAAGCAGCTGAGGAGGAAAAGCTGCGAAAGGAAGAATCAGCCCGAAATTCACTTGCTGAACTGGAAGCCATTATGGAGAATGTGGTCCAAGAGTCAAAGATTCTACAGCAGGAGGCAGAAGAGAATTCAAAGGTATGTAGTCTGAATTACATGAAAAATTCCAGGCACTTCTCAATTACAATAATTTGTGACTCTTATTTGTTGCAGTTACGGGAGTTTCTCATGGACCGTGGTCGTGTTGTTGATTCATTGCAGTAAGTTTTTATTCTGATTATTCTACATAAAGCTTAATATTTTTTTTACATATAGAATAGTTGGTGACTATTCTCCATCCTCTGTGTTGCAAAATCATTATAGACACCTTTAGTATGCAAATTAATTAGTGAACTTTACTGATATTTTGAAAGATTTGTTTGCTTCTTTAGTGCTTCAATCCATACTCTTGATGCTAAACATTCATAGGGCGGTGGGTGGTTGGCTTTAATTAAACAATTGGGCATGTTGACAACAGTGGAACAGATCATGCATGTAGTCACTCTTATTTGATTATTGTGCTTCTATTGTGGTGCATATGAGGATCTAGGTTGTGATGAATATAAATTATATGCTGAAGTGGTATTTATTAAGTACCATGAACTCTATGGTTTTGTTTTACCATCTTCCTTCTCTTATAAATTGAATTTTCCAGAGAAAATTTTTAAATTCAGGATTTGTAGGTAGAGCAACTAGCCAGGATTCATGCCAATATTGCATGTGATATCTTTTGCTATTCTTTCAGTCTTTTACGTTCTTTACTGGGCTTCAATACTAGGATCTATTCAGTGAAGCTAATTATTCTATACTGTCACCATTTCTTTCCTGAAAATGATGATTTTGTGTTATGATTGCAATATGATATAAAATCTGTAGCTCTTTACTTGTGTGCACCAGCCTTGTCATGGAAAGGTTTTGTGAAATAATGAAACTTTGTTATTATTCCTTTGGCAGAGGAGAAATATCTGTGATTTGTCAGGATGTGAGATTGTTGAAGGAGAAGTTTGATGAGCGTGTTCCATTAAGCAAGTCTGTGTCCTCAAGCCAGACTACTTGCATCTTAGCCTCATCCAGCAGTTCATCCATTAAAAGCATGGCATCTCCAGCTGCTGAGCAAGCTCTAATGTCTGAAACAACCCCAGAGGACCTCTCAATTGATGTCCAATCATCAAAAAGTAGTCTTGAAGATGAACCAACTGGAGCTGACCGTAAAGAGCTTTTGGATGATGGGTGGGATTTCTTTGACAAAGAATCAGAATTATATGGAAAAGCCTTGTAAATTTTGGATAAACCGGAGTGAGGGAACATCTAGAGGTCTGCGTTTTGCGTAAACATTTCTTCAGTATAGGACTTAAATGTTAGCACTCCCAAATAGCTTACTATTACTATTCTGTAGCTAAATAAAGGGTGGAGATTCAAACTTTTTCTACATCGATAGCTAATCTCTATTCTGTACAGCATAGCATATTTTTCCATAAAGAATTGAAACCTTCTGCCAGTTAAAGTGCATGAAAGCTAGCTCTTATTATATGGTTTTTATGAATGTCAAAGATACCCGGTTTTGTGGGTAAATTTTCCAGGAAATGCTTAGCAACTTTAAAACACAAAGTCGTAGCTTCCATTTATGTTTTTTGGCCGATACCCACTGCGCTTGATTTTTCTACCCTCAACCTCTATCTTTGATATTTACACTGACATTCTATGATGCTACGTTTTTTAGTTAGGGGTATATAGTATGGCTACTAGGGATGGGCGTTGGACCCGCACCCGCAGGGGCCCGTCCCATTTGAGGCAAGTTTCATCCGTTAAAATCGGGTGTAGGTGTGAGTGCAGATCTAAAAAAAAAACCTGTCACTAGGTGCGGGGCGGGTGCGAGGCGGGTGCAGGGATAGTATTGGATCCGCATCCATCCCACCCCACCCCGCACCCTTTACAAAATATAATAAATTAATAATACTATAATTCTAATTAAGTTTTTTAATGTAAAAATGTATTTGTTTGAAATTGTTCATTGAATTCTATTCATATGGTAAAATTAGTTCATATTTTTGTAATTACTGCACTAGTCAAATTGGTTACTTTATCCAAAAAAATGTGAATAATTGAAAAGTTGTTTTTCCAACCTAATCCATATTTAATTTGAATAACCACATCTGATTAAATATGACATTGTAATGCATTTGTTATTACATTTTTTTTTATTAATTTTTTCGATAAAACCCTATTGAAGAGGAGAGGCAGGGCGGGTGTGGGGGTCTCCCCTCTCTCATAGGGCGGGTGCGGGCTTCTTTGTTAAACTTGTTCCCGGGTGTGGGTCGAGTGTGGGGGTGGGTATAGGAGTGCGAGTGCGGGTGCGGGTGCGGGTGCAGGGGATTATGCACCCGCACCCAACCTGTCCCATGCCCATCCCTGGGTGCAGGGGACTATGCACCGCACCCAACCCGCCCCATGCCCATCCCTATTGGCTATTACAAGCGTTCCCCGACTATTGCGGCGACCCTATTTTGGCACTGGGGAAGAACAGAATTCCTGTGGTGTATCTTCTATTAATTGGTGAGATCTTCAATTGATTAAAAGACACAGGAGTAATAGGTTTGTTGGCCGCACAAGTTAACAACTGATTAGAAGTCATGTTTGTTATAATTAAGTTATATTCTGCATAAAGATACAGAAAATATAGATTGAGCTGCCTTTTTTTTTTTTTTTGGGTCAAAACTCCTGTGAAAAAAACTGTTGATTAGATTCGGTAAGTTTGGCACTCTGTGCTAGATTGATGTTAATGTACTCCACAAGTCAAGAATTAGAAGTCATTAGATTAGATTGAACATACACACAGAGAGTGAAGATGATTGAATGAACCTCAGCAACAGCGGGTTCATATTATAAGCTAGCAGGCTCAATTCGTTTCTATAATACAATTATTTCACAAAAGAGACTTTAGTGGACAGTAATTCATGCCTTCTTCATCTAACTTGCTTGTCTTTTATGGAATCTCTGACTCTTGCTTTAAACCTTCCACTTCTAGCCATGCCAACATAAGAGCATTACAGTACACCTCCATATAATATAAAGCCTTCCTCGCTGCTCTCTCAGTTGCTTTGAACACCTCTGCCATGACCGAAACTTCATGCTCCTCTCAGCTGCCATTTTTAACAACTGATCAAATGGACTTAGAATTGATGAATTGGGTAGGAAAATAAATTGTAGTTGCTTTGTGGTTTGACGATTTTCTTCGGAAGTCTATGGGGATTATATATAGAGAGAAAGAGTTGAAGATATGTAATAAGAAATATGTGGTGTAACAAATGTTGGCCCTTGTTTATGTAAGAAGACAAAGGTGACCTATTATCTTGTCCCCTTGCTAAACCATTCTGATTAAGACTTGTCATCAACTTACCCCTTATTAGATGGACATTCATGTCTCATATGGATGCCTACTGTCATGCTTCCTTATTTATTCTCTTATTATAAGCTTTCAAACCAAATTCAAAACATAACACTTCATTATTATAATCTTCAAAGATTAGATTATCAATATTAATGCCAACAAACCCCAACTGATCACATACCTTCCACATTCATGGAAGATATATCTGAGTGACATAATCAAATTAATAAAGTTTTAAGTATAATTTAACAGTACCATTAATCATTATTAGCTGACATATATATATAGTTAATTATAAACATTCATAAATCTTAAAAAATTTCTTATTTTGACCATGCATGAATCATAAACACAAATTGGAAAATACCCTTGAAGAAATTATGAAGATTGAACCAGTCAGTATCCACCAAACATCAATCACCAAATCCCTATCATCAGTAGGTTCCATCATCACGTGCAAATGTCTAAGTTAAGCAATACATCCTCCCAATCAATCGGCCTACATATGCCGGCCACTTATTCATTTTTTCCGGCCACGAAAATTAAATGTAATTTACTTCTTGTGCCCTACTTCCTTATCTTTATCGAGGCAACATTAACCCTTGACCCGTCGCCTTCAATAACAACGTTGCATGGGCTCTCATGTGAACCTAATAAACGACATATTGACATTGAAATCTCAATGGGGGTCACTCATCCTGACTCAATCACTGGTCTCAGAGAGTGACACGCATGCATGGTTGATAAGATTCTTCAAGTGGGCTCATGCCACGTGGAGAAGAGATCACTCTGTAGTGGTAAGGTTTGGCAATAAAGAAGCGATCGAATTGAAGCTTCCCAAAACCTTATCTCCAGTGGAAAAAAATTCAAAGATGTCGACAAAAATATGCAGAAATTTTTTTATGGATTAAATGGAGTTTGACCCCATTGGATTGGAGAGAATGGCGTGCGTTGAGATTGAGAAATGTACACGTGAGAGATCGGAACAAAAGGGTTCTTGTATTTCCAACAAAATGGCAAAAATTTGTCCGAGTGAGAATAAGAATGTTGGAGATATGAATGAAATTCATGAAAAATCCAAGCTGTCGGAGGGATTTTTTTTTTT
>WYDK02000080.1:4899216-4916748 GCA_009867345.2 Toxicodendron radicans
TGTTAAATGGTTGCCTATAACATTTTTCGTTAAAAGAAATAATTAATAATAAATGAAACAAAATCATGAACACAAATTAATGGGTTCTATATGTATATCTGGAATTAATTTTACATGAAAAATAGAACTATTAAATTTCCTAGAAGATCATCTCCCACATGTCATTCCCTCAAAGAGGGGATGACACATTAATTATTGATTCATTCATAGATATTGAGTAGTCTTAAGATTCTGGGGACGCTCATTTAGTTATTTGTTACATATAATTAGGTCATGATATGACAATATATATATATATATATATACCAGGAACAAATCAATACTATATCATTCTTTGTATGTTTCATATTTATATATATATCTAGCCTGACCCAGATTCTCGATTGATTGTTTCGCATGTGAAGAAGTAGGATATTTGTAAATGTTGCTTGCCACTTCTGATTACATAACCAAAATAGCTAATTAACTAGCACATTTTGTTGCCAACATCTCCAAAGCTAATTAATGAGCCATCCAATTCCATTTTCCAGGGGGAAAAAAAATCCAAAAATCTTTCCATGCAAATCAAATATTATTCTTTATAATATTTGTGTCTCAGATTGGTGGATAGATCGTTGTCATGTGATAGCAATATATTCTTTTACTGGTTCGTGAAAAGAAACAGAAATGAATCTACCTTCAGGAACATTGGTTTATGATTTATTTGCCAGAAAAAAAAAATTAAGGAAAGTGGTGCCCTAGACGTTTCAGATTTTTCCCAATGAAGCCAAGAGGGATTCCTTTGAAGCTCTAAAGCTCCTGTAATTGTCGTTCAAATGAAGAAACACATAACCGACTTTGTGTAACTAATATAAGAGAAATCTAGATGGGATTTGTTTTCGTCAATGTATTTATTAATTAGGGTTCGGTGAAAACACACAGCAGTGAGAAGTGTTTCATGAAGATTGAACAACTCTTCACCATGTGATTAGGACTGAAATTATCTATGTTAATTTTTTTGGTGTATATAATCCACAACTGAAAACTTTGTCTGCATCAACGCAACTCCCTGACCCTGGAAACGAACATCAGAATTCAAAGATCACGTTGACGCTTACTTATGTTGGCGTTGAACAAAATTCCCCCTATGCAGATGGCGCCGGTGCATCAGGACACTCACCTTAACTCAGTTACTCAATCATATACCGAAAATTCAATGGATATTTTGATTAACAAGAAAACTTTATGTAATTAGTAGTCAATAATATTTGCCTTCAATCATTGAATTTTTTTTATTTTTTTTTAATTATTTGAGTGATGCAATAAGTTTATTAGAGATTAGGTTATTAATCTTATGTTAGTAGTCAATTATATATATTGATATTCAATAATTAGATCACGTAGTCAATTTAAACCTTAATTAAATATTATATCATGTTAAACCAATAACCCCAGCTATTAATTATGGTAATTAACAGTAAAAAGTGAACTCAATCGTGGAGAATGATAAAGATTGCCACAAAGAAGTTTCTGTAACAGCTGGATCTGGGTTTTAATTAGACAAAAAATGCATCCCAAAGTAAATGGAAAAGTAATTAACTTCAAATTATAAATCGACAAAGAAGGATGACTAAGTTACCACTATAGATATCTTATAATTGCCAAAATTTTATATATTAATTAATCAATTATAATTAGCACAAAGGATTTGTCCTTGATTATCAAAGTAAAATCACATTTACTTTTTCTTTAATTATTATGTATATATATATTTTTTTTTTGGTGTATTTAATGGAGAATAGCACTGCTGGATCCCAAGATTAATTAAATTCTTTGAATTATATTATTCCATACAAGTACAAAACAAAAATGGTTTACAGGAGTTTAGCACTCTTTACGTCACTTAAATATTATTATTAATTAATTATTTGGTAATTTGTGAGATTAGTGTAGTTGGCATTCAATTAGAAAGTAAACTCCTTTAAACATATTGTTAATTAACTATTTGATCAGCTGCTAGCCAATAATTAGATCATTTGTTCGTTTGATTGTTTATATTAATGGTATATCTACTTGGGATCGCACAGAATAAGTCATTTGTAATCAATTGTTTTTCTCCTTAACTATTTTACCATTAAAATACACTAAGCCCATTTGTTAAATTTATAACAAAAGGTTTGGGCTCGGAGCCCATATTCTACAAAAGTTTGGGTTCGGCCTTTTAGTAATGGATTAATAATTCATTAGCTTCAGAAATTGGGCCTTCTAGCCCAAACACTGACCAATTTTAAGTTGGTTCATGATTTTAATATATATATATAGTTATATTAAATGGGTGTTCATAATTGTTTTTAGTGTTTGAAAATGAAAAAAAAAAAATAACACATTTGTTATCGTTTGCTTAAAACAAATATGAAATATTACAATAAATAGAGAATGAAAACAAAACAGTTTATATATATATATATATATATATATACACTAAATTTGAGATATTATACACTAAATTTGGATAATTGTAGACTCATTTCCGAACAATTTATTTTATCATTACACGGATTTAATTTGATACATTATATGATGAATTTGAATAACTGTAGACCCATTGACGAATAATTTATTTTATCGTAACACACATTTCGGTTTCTCCTATTTTTCGGTTTTCACTGAACAGTCAGTAGTAAATTGTTCATAAATTGCTCAATAAAAATTCAATTGATGCGTGATTTGAATCTTTAGAAACTAAACATATAGGGCTTTAATTTTCATTTTATACGCTTAATTTGGATAACTTTATACCTTAATTGCACAATAATTCAATTAATGAATTCAATGCAAACTCTTTATATTCTCAACAATTAAAATATTTTGTTTTTGTTTGATATTGACATTAAATAGTTGGTAATTAAAATAATTTAATATAAACTCTTTATATTATCAACAATAAAAATATTTTGTTTTTCTTTGATATTAGAAATTTGGGCATCTGAAATTAAATGTAAACGATTTAAATTCACTTTTTAATCTATATATTTGTGGAGCAACAGTTTTGTGAAGCTAGTTTGTGGTTTTACTTTGTCAGCATATAATTTTATCCATTGAACAATCAGTGCTAAATTGCTCATAACTTGGATTGATACATGGTTTAAAGCTTTGAAAACTAGACAAATAGAGCTTTAATTTGAGATATTATACGCTAAATTTGGATAAATGTATACCCATTTCCGAACCATTTGTTTTATCATTACACACATTTTTATTTCTCCTATTTCTCGGTTTTCACTGAACAAACAGTAGTAAATTAGTTATAACTTTTTCCATACAAATCCAATTTATTCATGGTTTGAACATTTATAAACTAGACATAAAGAGCTTTAATTTGATATATTATATGATGAATTTGAATAACTGTAGACCCGTTGATGAACAATTTATTTTATCGTAATACATATTTTGGTTTCTCATGTTTCTCTGTTTTCACTGAACAGTCAGTAGTAAATTGTTCATAAATTGCTCAATAAAAATTCAATTGATACGTGGTTTGAATCTTTAGAAACTAGACAAATAGGGTTTTAATTTTGCATATTATATGCTTAATTTGGATAACTTTAGACCTTGATTGCTCAATAATTCAATTAATGAATTTAATTAATTCAATTATTCTCAACAATTAAATTATTTTGTTTTTGTTTGATATTGACATTAAATCGTTGGCAATTAAAATAATTTAATGGAAAACTCTTTATATTCTCAACAATAAAATATTTTGTTTTTTTTTTATATTAGAAATTTGGGCATGTGAAACGTCTAATGAGATATTTCTACATTAAATGTAAACGATTTACATTCACTTTTTAATCTATATATTTGTGGAGCAATAATTTTGTGAAGTTAGTTTGTGGTTCTACTTTGTCACCATGTAATTTTATCCATTGAACAATTAGTGGTAAATTGCTCATAACTTGCCGAATAAAACTTCAATTGATACATGGTTGAAATCTTTATAAACTAGACATATAGAACTTTAATTTGAGATATTATAGCTAAATTTGGATAACTGTAGACCTTTCCGAACCATTTATTTTATCATTACACACATTTTGATTTATCATGTTTCTCGGTTTCCACTGAACGATCAGTAGTAATTTGACCATAACTTTCTCAATACAAACTCAATTGATTTGTGGTTTAAACCTTCATAAACAAGACAAAAGGAGATTTATTTTGATATATTATATGATGAATTTAGATAACTTTGGACCCGTTGACGAACCATTCATTTTATCGTCACACACATTTCTGTTTCTCCCGTTTCTCGATTTTCACTGAACAATCAGTAGTAAATTGTTTAATAAAAATTCAATTGATACGCGGATTGAATCTTTAGAAACTAGACATTGTTGTATTATCATTACAAATCAATGCATAAAATGATGGAAACATTTTCAATGATTAGCCCCTCTAAACAACACCAACATCAATTGCACATACAGTTCATTCATGCAAAGTAATATAATTTCCATAGCCAATTCATTCATCCAAATGATATCTAACCCAATCAAAGTACCTTATGTAAGATGAATTGAATTCTAGGTCTTGCAAGACACGCACATTTTATCATCACAAACATTTTTGGTTTCCCTGAATAATCAGTATTAAATTGGCCATAACCTTCTCAATACAAATCTAATTGATTCGCGGTTTGAATATTTATAAACTTAGACAGAAAGGGATTTAATTTATATATTATATAATAAATTTGGATAACTTTAGACCCATTGATGAACCATTAATTTTATCATCACACACATTTCAGTTTCTCATGTTTCTCGGTTTTCATTCAACAATCAGTAGTGAATTGACCATAACTTTCTTAATACAAATCCAATTGATAAGAGGTTTAAATATTTGGAAACTAGACAGATAGATATTTAATTTGATATATTATATGTTGGATTTGGATAACTTTACACCCATTTCCAAACCATTCATTTTGGCAATACATAAATGTTTTTCCCCTGTTTCTTGATAGCCACTGAACAGTCAGTAGACAATTGTCTATAACTTTCTCAATTCAAATCAATTAGACAAGGCGTTTGAATCTTTGAAAACTAGACATAAAGGGCTTTAATTGGATATATTATACTCTGAATTTGGAAATATTTAGACCTATTTATGAACAATTCATTTTATTATCACACATATTTTGGTTTCCCTATTTATTGGTTTCCACTTAATAGTAAGTAGTAAATTAGCTATAACGTTCTCAATAAAATTCCAATTAATGAACGGTTTGAATATTTAGAAACTAGACAAAAATAGCTTTAATTTCATATATTATACGCTGAATTTGGATAATTATAGATCCGCTGCTGAACCATTTGTTTTATCATCACACACATGTAAGTTTTATAATTAATTATTTGTTTCTCAAATATCAATTGATATTTGATGCCAAACCATCTAGCTTTAGTAAACCATACAAAAAGGTTATCCTTTAATTATTTTATCCATCTTTTCCATCTTCTTTTCCATCTGTTTCAGGAAATTTAAATGATGATGCCTGCAAGGACTGATATCATTCGACAATTTCAAGATGAACAAGTGGAAAATAATTGGAAAAAACTGTTTCAACATTTTGTATTCAATATTCATATAATGAAAAATTGCATATTAAATAGAAAACTATAAATAAATTACAAAACATAATTCTACACATACAATTTTAGAATAATATTACACATACAACATTTGTATACAATATTTCTCATACAACAAAATGTAGCAAGTTATGATTGACTTATTTTCTCATTAAAATTTTTTTTTTTTGGCTAAATTTGATTCATTATAGTAAAACAAATTTTAACATTCTAAAAATAACAAAATGTATGTAAAGTTTTCAAAAATTGATATATATATGTTAATTAATGCATTAAAAAAATAACCAAAATACATAACGCGCAATATTAATTTATTCTTACCAAATTAAAGCTTTATAATGGATAATTGCATATTTAACATCAAACTGTGAATAAATTACAATGCATAATTCTAAAAATACCATTTTAAAATAACTATACATTCAATATTTGTATACAAATTAGACAATTATAAAAAATTAATTAATAATGTATTAAAAAATAATAAAAAAAAAAAACATCACATCTAGTTTAATTAATAAATAAGTGATGGTTTTGTCAAGCGTCTAAATACTGAGAATATTTGGACTGATTATATGTTGAGAATTTTGCCATGTGGCATCTTGATAAAAAGAAAGTGATGGATGAATCTTAATTAATTAATATCCAAGAGTTTTTCCTTGAGGGTGTGTTTGGTTGGGAGTGTTATTTGATGACGGAGTCGTGTCATCTTTTATTATTTCATTATCTTGTTTGATTGGTTAAGTAATAAAACATTCCAGTAATCTTATAATATCAATAGTAAATTACTGTTCGTAATATAACAGGTAATCTTAATACTACCATTTTCTTAAGTATTTTAAGATTACCTAGGTAGTATTTTTTTTTTTTTACTATTTTATCCTTAACTGTTATAATTTTAGGACAAAATTGTCCTTAGTTTAAAATCAATTTCCAAATTTTTTCTTTACTATTTTATCCTTATATTTAAATATTTTAAGATATAAATGCCCTTAATCTTTTAAATAATTGCACAGACCCATGGCCACCCAACCAGCAGCCTGCCGTCGGCAACCACCGTCGGCCGCCGGTGGTCGACGACCGAACGGAACAAGGCCGGCCGGATATGACTGGTCTTTTGCCGATTTGGCCGTTTTCGACCATGTCTCTGGTTGGAAACGGCCAGAACTGCTCAGATCTGGCCATTAACGGCTAGATCCATGGCCATGAACGGCCACGTCACCGCCGGCCAGCCACTGTGGGGTGGGTGGGGGTCAGTTTGATACTTTTAAAATTTGTATTATAGGGGTGTTTTAGCTAAATTTCTAAAAATAGAGAGTTAAAACAATATAAATAATAATAACAAATAAATAATAATTAAAAAAATAAAAGGGCAATTAAGTAATCTAACCAACATACCCACCCATTTATTCCTCACAACCAAACACATCAATATAACATATTCTTTAATTTATTTTTTCCAATTAAATACTTTTTAGTAATATAACATTTCCATTACTCAGGTAATTCAACATTTCCTTAATCTTTTATTCTCATTAATCTTTTACTATCTGAACCATATGCATCTTTATTGGTAAAAAAGAAATTGATCAACGGGCCAACCTCTGACACGTGAAATCACATTACTTAATCTTTATTCCCTACGTGTCAAAACAATCATGGTCTTCTCCTCCGCTAATTTGTAATTACCAAAAATGACTAATATACCCTCCATTACAAATTATAGATTTACACGTGGCGCACGACGGATGCATCATGTGATCCCTCCCCTGAACCCTCAGCCTCAGCTAAACTAAACTAAACAGTTTCTAATGCAACAACAAACAACTACAAAACAAAAGCTAACTCACTACTGAAGTTCACACGCTCAAACTTCGCTTGCATTCTCCCTCTACTGTGATTCGTCGTGTCGTTTTGTGGGGTGTGTTGTCGTTTCGTTTCGTCTTCTGAGCTCACTCCAAAAAGTGTGCTTTTAAAACTTTACACACAGGGAGGGGCTTAAGTTTGATGTAAAGAGAGAGAGATAATCATCAATCATGGGTTGCATTCACTCCAGAACCACTCATCTTCCTTCTCCCGACGACCTCATTAAACCAGAAACAGGTCTTTATCACTCTGTTTAATGCTTCTTGTTGATGGGCTGTGATTTTTCTTTTTTCTTTTTTCTTTTTTTATGGTTCTGCTTCTGTGTTGTTTTGAAGGGGATGGAGATCAGGGTGATGAAGAGTGTCAAGCGAGGAAATTTAAAGAGTATGGTCTGAACGAGCTTAGAAAAGCGACTAATGGGTTTAGCTCAGCTAATATAGTTTCTGAGAGTGGGGAGAAGGCGCCCAATGTGGTTTATAGAGGAAAGTTAGAGAACAATAGTTTGGTTGCTGTTAAAAGGTTTTCTAAACAATCTTGGCCTGACGCTCAACAGTTTGTGGTCAGAAACAACACTTCTCTTACTTTGTTTTTCTACTTCTGTGTTTGGTTGATGAGAAAATGAAGAAAGTGGGAAATATTTGTTGCTGGTAAAGAAAATTGGGAATCTGGGTTTAATCCCTCTTTTGGTATCATGGGTGGATGAGGAAAAAATTGAAAAGATAAATGGAAAATGAGATACAGGTTATCCTTTGTTTGGGTTGCTGAGAAAATGAATTCATGTTTAGGACATCAATTGGGGATTTTCTTTTTGGTTTTTGCTTTGTTTACTGCTTTCTTTAGAAAATAATAGTTGTAATTAGCTTAATGGTAATGTAATATTATTGGTTTGTCAGGCGGAGGCTGCCGGCGTGGGGAAGTTGAGGCACAAGAGATTGGTGAATTTGATTGGTTGCTGTGCTGAAGGAGATGAAAGACTCTTGGTTGCTGAGTACATGCCTAATGATACTCTCTCTAAGCATCTCTTCCATTGTATATAATTCTTCCTTTTTTAAGTTCCTTTTAGCTCATAATTAAGATAATTAAGATTTGATACTGTTTGTCGATGATCTTGCCCTTTTCCTCTTTCTTCACTTTATTTTTTTGGTTTGCAGATTTTAGATTGTTGGCAACTTTTTCTTTTCTCTCTTTTCCCTTTAGCCCTTTAAAAACCAACTTTTTTCTTAAAGAAGTTATCAGAAATCGGGCTGACTTGTTATTATTAGAGGGAGATAGCTTAGCTACCGCACCGGTGAAGTTACTGGTCCTTGATAATCATTGGATTGTTATCTAATAACTGAACAATGCCCATCCAACGGTTAGCTGAGGCCGGCAACATTTCTGGCCGGCAACCAGTATATCTGTTAGATAATAGATTTTATTGGGATTATCTCTCAAAGGAACTAACCTTTTTATCGGTTCATAAGCCTACTTTAACACTCATTATTACTTTTAGAAATAAGTCATTTTGTCCAATTAATGCTTTTAATACTGTCAGGAGACTGATGTTACAATGTGCTCACTTTGAAACTCTTTAGCCACCAATTTAGCTAATTATCTCAGTGTTAACTTTGACATGAAAGTACTATGTCTTATGTGTACGGACTGTAAGTTATCATTTTTTAGATTGCCTGTATTCTGTATTTATTGAAATCTAAATGCCACCCCACCTATTTGTATACTGAACTACGTCTATTTAATACGAGTAGCTTATAATAGAAGTAGATAATGTTCTTCATTGTTTTGGTACAACTTTATTTATGTAGGGGTTGGAATTGCTTTAATTGTTTCTGGACAGTGTTGTCAGATTAACGGGCAGCTGTATATGTAAATAAATGACTGATAAAGTTTTGTTGTTGTTGTATGGGGAATGAGTAGAGCCCACAATCTTGTTGATTGTATTCTTCAACTCATCTTCTCTGTCTATTTCAATGTTGCCTTTATTCCTTATCGATTGATGTGCAGACCATATAGACTTCTATATGGTTGAAATGAGGTTAATGGGTAGGAAACTTTTGTAACATGAACACAATACTGGTAACATGAAATGTTAAACTTGTAAAATTGAAATCGCCTTTGCAATGAAATATGAATCCTAAATATTACAAATATGATGTTTGATGTTATAAGTATTATGTAAAAGGCTTGTTACTTTAACAATACAACATCTCTATATCAGCAAGACTTGTGCAAACATATGTTCTGCACTTTGTATTTTTTCTGGTTAATTTTATTTTTTATTTTCTATAATTGAGTTATTTTATGTTTAGGGGAGAAGCAACCACTGCCATGGGAAATGCGTGTTAGAGTTGCATACTACATTGCACAGGCGCTTGATCATTGTTATAGAGAAAACTGGAAAATCTATCATGATTTGAATGCTTATAGAATTCTTTTTGATGAGGTAAGCTTGTGGTTATCAACTTAGTTTTTTAACTGAACGTCCATACACCTTCAATCACTATGCTTGAGCTTTGTTTCAAGTGGTCATTTTATTAATGGCAAAGACATTTATTTGTTACTTGTTTTGACCTTTAAATGATTAATAACTCTATTGGTAAGTTCTAAAATGTGTGGAACTGGAACATATAACATATTATTCAATCATCAATTTGATGTTCAGTTATTTGTTAGCTCATTACCCGCATCATGCATTAACTTGTTCCATTTGCTGAATCTATCAAAATTTGGTTTGACAGTGCACTATCAGGAGACTGAAGTTCCTGTATTTATTATTGCATACAGATTGTTTTATAGAGCATTTAATTATTCGCTCTTAAGCACGCCATTTCTCTTCTGCTTGGTGATGATGTTAACTTATTGTGAGTTGAACATAGCTAACTTATGGCACATTTCAGGAAGGTGACCCTCGTTTATCCAGTTTTGGCCTTATGAAAAATAGCAGAGATGGAAAAAGCTACAGTACCAACTTAGCATACACCCCACCTGAGTTTCTGCGGACAGGTACATTGCATGATAACAAGTATTCTCTAGGATTTGACTGAACTCTAATTGTAGTATATCTCTTTCTTCTTAAATTATCATGTCTTGGAAATTTCACATTATAGTTCATGGAGGACTTGATTCAACCTAGGCAAAGGATACAAATCCTCAATCTGATTCAATCAATTAGGTTCACAGAATTTTTGCTTTTGCAATCAAGATATGTTGTATGCGTCAACTACTGCTAATTTATGCTCAATGTAACACTACAATTTTACTAGCTCAGTTTGGGGAAAATTTCTGAATGAAGCCATTCTCATTGTGAAAGGAATTTTCTCAGGATTAAATGTTTGAAAATTTTGGAAGGAAGTAACGAATGACCAACTTGTGTTTAGAACATTGATGCATTGATGTTTTGGGTTTTGTGGAAATCCCTTATACGTGCAATAAGATGATAGAATGGAGGACTTGATTCAACCTAGACAAAGGATACAAATCCTCAGTCTGATTCAAGCAATTAGGTTCACAGAATTTCTGCTTTTGTAATCAAGATATGTTGTATGCGTCAACTACTGCTGATTTATGCTCAATGTAACACTACAATTTTACTAGCTCAGTTTGGGGAAAATTTCTGAATGAAGCCATTTGTGAAAGGAATTTTCTCAGGATTAAATGTTTGAAAATTTTGGAAGGAAGTAACTAATGACCCACTTGTGTTTAGAACATTGATGCATTGATGTTTTGGGTTTGTGGAAATCCCTTATACGTGCAATAAGACGATAGAATGGTGTAATAGTGCTATTTTATGTCCTGCACAAATTTGTGTTTTGTTGTTGTTATGGGATTGGATTTGCTTGTGAAGATAAATTGAATTCTATGAAGAGGTCAAGAATTTAGACAGTTTTCTGTGACTTTCTACTGCACCCTTTGTAAATAATGATAGCTGTTTTCCCCGTGGATATGTTAGGATTATACTAAACATATGTACCTGTACTGTTATAATCTCTTACTTTGAATTTTTAAATTACTCTTGATACTAACTGGAATAATTCATCGGGTAATAAGAACTTTGTTTCTAATTTTAGTTTAAAGGCCGAGTTAGCTAATCTGTTTTCTTGAGAAGAATTTTCATCAGCCTAATGTGATATAGGTTTAGTTCTTTCATTATTTTGCAACAGGAAATTGCAAAATAATGAAGAACTAATTGGCAGATACAGTATCCTTCAATCTTTGTGGTTTAATTTAACCCTTCAATCTTTGTGGTTTAATTTATATTTCTTGATTATGAGCCACAACATATGTGCAAGTGCATTCTCTCACTCTGGATTATTCCCTAATGCATCAAATGATGATGTGATTCTTGTAAATATTATAATTGATATGGTTCGTTTTGATGTAGATTTATTGAATCGATCTAGTGAATTTGATTAGTGTTAAATTCTGCAGGCAGAGTCATCCCAGAGAGTGTGATTTATAGTTATGGAACAGTTCTGTTGGATCTTTTAAGCGGAAAACACATTCCTCCCAGCCATGTATGTTACCCTCCATTCCATAAAACAGTTTGATTGATCTGCATTCTACTTTACAGTTTCGTTTCCTTTTTCCCCACCACCTACAATTGATATGGTGCCTTTTCTTTTTGTGGTTAGCTTGTCCCTTTTTTGTATCTACTTTTTATTTGAATTCATTAAAGATTATCTACTGTATACTTTCTATGGCATTATGTCTGTGACTCATGGTCTCAGAATTCAGAGAAAGATTGTATCTGCTATTCTATGAAAATTTGATAATGCTTACTGGTGGTTTGTAATTTTATATTGCCTACTGGCATTTCATAATTTGATAATACTTATAATTTATATGTCCAGGCTCTTGACTTGATAGGGGGGAAGGATTTGTTAAAGTTGATGGATTCTTCGTTGGATGGGCAGTATGCCAATGATGATGCTACTAAACTAATTGAACTTGCATCAAAATGTCTTCAGTCTGAGGCTAAGGATCGACCTGATACCAAGTTTCTTCTTACAGCAGTTGCACCTTTACAAAAGCAGAAAGAGGTGAATTTCATGTTTTCCCTGTGTCTTGGAGAAGTTGTTTCTGTTGTGGTTATCCATCTTTGGAGATTTTTGTTTTTTGGTATGGTAGGAATACTATTCCTGTGCATATGTGTTCTGACTTATTCTGTTGGTTTTGCTTAGATAGCATCTCATGTTCTGATGGGCCTGGTGAAAAATACAGTAGTTGTTCCCACCATGCTCTCTCCCCTTGGAAAGGCTTGTGCTAGGAGGGATCTTACTACAGTACATGACATTTTGCTTAAAACAGGTTATAAAGATGAAGAAGGTGCAGAAAATGAGGTATTTTTATGTCTTATTCTGTGGTTTAACAATATGTAGTGAACGATACTTTGCTTAAAACAGGTAGTAATAATAAAGAAGGTGCAGCATCTAGTTTACCATCTAGAAAATAGAGTGTCTTTGGATTTAAAGGTTGTTCATTATTGATATTCAATAAAGCTATAGGGGCCAAATTAATTGGGGTTTGATGATTTAAAAAAAAATAATAATTTCTTAATAAATAAAAACTTCTTAAACTTTAATTTGCTCACTGAGTTCTAAATTGACGATTACATCCAAATTCTATAGCTTTGGTTGCCAGGGGACTTGTGGGCTGTAAATATCCAAATAGGTTGCCCCATGTGTATTTGATTTGTGATTTAGGTGGCAAGAATACCCTGAAGCAGGAGCCATATCCATGTTGTACTATGTAACATTGTGCAAGTGTTTACATGTCGTAAACTCTCAATTAACATATGAAAAATTCTCCCAAAAAAAAGTTGGATATATGTCTGATGATTTAAATGTTATTAGACTTTAGGAATAACTTTTTCTTTCCTTAGTTTTCTCATTTTCTTTTAAGAAAACATAAAGTACCGTAGTGCATGTGGTAACGTGTTAAACTCTCAATGAATATGTCAATTTGTTGTTGCTTTGTTGTGGGAAAAAAATATTTTTAAGTGAGACTGACAGAAAAAGAAGTTGTGGTAGTGGACTGGTGCTAGAAGGACATAATTGTTTACATGTTTTCTATATATTCATGTACATGTTGTCTGCCCAGTGTAGTAGTTATTTCTTTTGGTGTTAAATTTTGGGCCCATCTGCTTCGTCTCATTTTTGTCCTCCTTTTGTGTTTGCACTGGTATAAATCCTTTTTTGTCCTATGCCCTGATAATGGGATCTTTATTATAGCTTTCCTTTCAAGAATGGACACAGCAAGTGCAAGATATGTTGAACACAAAGAAACTTGGTGATATTGCATTCAGGGACAAGGATTTTAAGAATGCAATTGAGTACTATTCAAAGGTAGACATTCTTACCCCCTCCTTTTTATATTCGTTCAAGAATCAAGAAATGATCTTACTATGGTGTCTAATCTCTCTTATACTAAGTCCTTATGGTTTATTGCACGTTAGGACCGTAATATTTGGTATGACTTCTTTCAATAGGCATGCATTTGATTAATTGGCTTTTAGAACCTGGAGCATAAAACTATATGCTCTTTTGAACGTAAACATACATGTTAAGAGAACTGATTAGCTACCTGTGTAAATCCGAATCACATTTGCAGAATTTATTTTAAGTGCTAACTTGGTAGCCAAACTTCTGTGTCATTTGAATGTGTTTCATGATGCAATGGTTAACAAGTCAGTCACCAAAGTTTTAATTGATCTCTGGACATTTTTCATGCCAATCTGGGCAGTCAAATATTCTTACTTAATGTGTGTCTGTTCTTTCAACAGTTCCATTTCATCCAAATGATGGGTTCGTTACACTAAACTTAAAAAATCTTGCTTTCAGCATTCTTCCAGTCTTCATAGTTTCACTTCTCACATATTCATTTACATGAAACAGTTGATTGTTATGATGTCTGTTCCTTCGGCCACGGTCTTTGCAAGACGAGCATTCTCCTACTTGATGAATGGGCAAGCAGAACTTGCGTTGAGGGACGCGATGCAGGCTCAGGTGTGCATACCAGAATGGCCAACTGCATTCTACCTGCAGGCTCTTGCACTGTCAAAACTGGGAATGGAAACTGATGCTGAGGATATGCTGAATGAGGGAGCAGCCTACGAAGCCAAGAAACAGAACAGCTGGCGCAATTAGAATGTAAATTCATCTCTTGGTCGGCATCGACCGTACTGTGTTAACAATGGCTAGTTAGAAAATTTAGCAGTAAAAGAAAATGGTGGAGCTAGGATTAGAGTACTAACATTCTAACAGAGTTGTCTACATATTTACCATGTTTGAGCAAATATATATTGTACACTCCAAAAGAGTAAATATTATGTGTTTGATTATTCAGAAAAATCACATACACTGCTTGTGGTTTAAATCTTTTATTATAATATTTAAAAGTAATAAACCATAATAAAAATCTTAAATTATATTAGGTACATCCACAACAAAGTTCTCAGTGGGATTATTGTTTTTATATTTAAGAATCTCAAAAGTTGAGTGAGAAAATAAATATAAAAGAATTATTTATTCTATTGCAAAAGAAAATTCTATCTGCGCCAACCTTTCTTTATACGCAACAGTTATTTATAGTTTTCTGTTTGGCTTCTAGAAAGATCATCATAGCCAAGTCTTCCATTTTTGTCACTATCTCGTTTGATCAAATCTTTTCCTTTAACTAAATAGAAAAACAAATTCCACCCAGCAACTCCTATAACTTCACCACACCTAACCTAACTTAAAGACTTCCAGATCCTTCCTCTAATTGCTTCCCGAGAAAAAAAAAAAAAAAACAGAAGATTCAGGTTTCTTTTTAATATATGTAATAAACTTAAAGAATCATCATGTGGAGTTTTTTTTTTTGTTAGATTTTTGATAAATTTTTAGTTCTCTTTGACAGGATTATGGGAAGTATAGCGTCGAATCGGAAGATGTCCAAGGAGCTGGCTCGGGAGTTACTGATCTCGATTTCTTCTACTTTGCCTGATAAGGTTATGGATTTAGGTAAATTTCGTCCAAGTTTTGAAAGGCCTAATGGAGTTGTTGCTGCGAAGGATGATCGAGCTGAAAAGTACAGGTCGGACTTGATCTTAATTTCCTATACTCAATCACCTGATGTTAAATGACAATAGCTAAATTGGGGAAGAATCAGACTTTGTTGTTTATGAGGAATTATGTTGATGAAGAATTTTCGTGATATATTTGTATATAAGGTGGGATGTATAAAGCTTACCACCGTGTGATGGCTCTGTGAATATTTTTGCTGTGATATTGGGTTGGGTTGTTGTGTCTTTCCAGTTTTATATATGTACATATTCCAGTGTGATTATAGTGAAAGAAATTGTGAATAATTTTGCTCTCTTCTTTCTTTTTGTTGTTACTTTGCTGAAATTACAGATGAAGTCTGTATTCTCATGTATTGGTATTAAGTTTGAAGCCAAAATCGAATTTATGAAATGAAAAAAATGTGTTCTCCACAACAATTGTTTGATATTCCAATACTATTATACTGTTAAGTCTCTCTTGCTTTCAAGTTTTGGTGGGTAAATTGCAAGGCAGATGCATCACTATGCAGCATTTTAGGTGTGGTCATTGCTAGTAAATTTAAATTGCATTAGAAACAAGTAGATTCCAGAAGTCATCACAAACTCAGAATTACTGCCTGTCCTTAAATTTTCTTAATCAATTTCCTCTGCTTAACTTTTCAAACTGATATTCCTTAACATAATGTGTATGATGGAGCAATACTCATAGATCTAATTGTTTATTTCTTCAAGTTCATTAGTTTTGGCTTCTGAACCAGCTATATTGGCTTGTCGGCTAACTTTTCATCTGTTAGTTTAGCAATCAGAATTCCTTTTATACATATTTGAGTTCGATGTGAGATAGAATTTACTGTGTGACATTTTACAGATGATGTTGGATTGTTAATACATATCTGGTTTTCATATGCAATAGTAATACTCAGATATTTAATAATGATTGGTGGTAGTTGTACTGATAAGTTAGTGGAAGTTGTATACTTCTGCGAGGAAGGTGAAGATGACTTAATTCGTGTGAGGGGACTGTGAAATAGGGGACCAGACCTTTATTGGTTTAATGCTTGTTTTTAAGCTGCATTTACGGGTTGTGCTTGATGTTGTAGCTGTGTGGTACTTCCATTTTAAAATTTAAAGAGCTATTACCACTGTTACATAATAAGTTTGTGCACCTTTGACAAAATGAAACTAATAACAATAACTTTTACTTTGTTAAAACAAAAATTAATCCAATTATTATTTACTGGTGCCAGCCTTATAATCCTTTATATAAACATTGTCTGTTAGTTGGTTTTCTGTTGAGTTTTAAGAAAAGGCTAGAGAAGATAAGAACAACTTCTGTGTGTTGTGAAGTTGTTTCCCTAAAACAATTTCCACCCCACAACTCTTTTAACTACACCAGCTTTAGCACCCAAATTCACCATTGCATCTCTCTTGTTCTTTTGATTGTGGTTGTGCATGCATCTGTTTGGTTTGAGAGAAAACTAAATTTCTTAACATTATCGGCGTAGCAGATTCAGCATTCGACTCCTCCACCCGGCAACCAAACAGTAAAATCAGGTTTACTATATTATTATATTATTCAAGAAAAGTCTATGATAGATTTAGAAACCGAGGAGGAATTTAGAGTCCTCTTCTTGTAAACCTTTTCTTGACACGGAATTTGGGTTTTGAATTGCAGTAGAAATTTGAGATAGTTATGGATGTTGTAGCAGTGTCTGAGGAGCTGGCTCGGGAGTTACTTATGGGAATCTCTTGTTCTCTACCTCAAAAGCTTCTTAATTTGGATAATGTTCCTGATAATTTTTACAGAGCTGATGCCATTCCAGTGGGAAATGGTGATGGAGATGAAAAATATAGGTCTGAATTGATCTCCATTTCTTATATTCAATCACCTGATGTTAATATTGTTCCAATAGCACTGTAACACCATAAGTGTTTTTGAGAAGTTATTATTTCAAAGGAACTGTTGTAAAGTATAGTTGAGGTTCAATG
>WYDK02000080.1:4916848-4936250 GCA_009867345.2 Toxicodendron radicans
GCAGACTCAGGTAATTGTTTGTAAGTTTTTATAGGTATAGGGGTGTCTTGATATTAAAGTTTATATATATATATATAAACTTTAAAATATGACATTTTTCCCCCAACTTATTGACTTAGACAAAATTATATATTTTTTATGAAAACAAAATTCCGATTGAAATGTAAAAAACCCACTTTTATCGAAATAGCTCTTTTTTCTCTTTGCAATCGTCGAACCTAGAAAACCTTTTATTTCCATCAGTAAGTTCTTCAAATTTAATCCTTTGTTTCTCTAATCTTAGCTCCAAGTTCTGATCTTTGTAAGCATTTCGCTGAATCGAAATGAGGCTTGGGATTTCGCTAATCTTTGATTTTACTTTTCTTCCTCTCACTATCTCTTTTCTCCATCACCGCCGTCCATTCCTAATTCTACGCCTTCTGATCTACTCTCAGATGGGCTCAACCCTCACATCGAACCCCAATACCTCTTTCTTAATCGTTTGGTCTAATGGTAGTGAGCTGTTGTTGGAGATTCTTGGTCTTTGTTTGGTTGCTGAGAAAGTGTGGGGAAAATGGTGTTATTGATTTGGGATTGTGAGATGTACTCTCAGATGGGCTCAGCCCTCACGCGAACCCTAGTACCTATTTCTTAATCCTCTTATCTAATGGTAGTGAGCCGTTTTTGGAGATTCTTGGTAAGTTCTTTGTTTGGTTGCTGAGAAAGTGTGGGGAAAAGGGTGTTTTTTTTATTATTTGGGATTGTGATTTTTAAAATGGTGTGCTCTGTTTTTTTTTTTAGCTTATAGTGAGCGAAATGAAAATTGACTTTGATCGGTGTTTAATGTTTGTAATTGAGGGGAGGAGGATAGATTTTAAAGTTTAGAGATTCGTCTTTGTTTTGTTTCCGATAAAAATGGAAATGGTTGGATTTCATACTGCTACAGTACTCGAGTCCTTACTCAATTTCGAGCCTGCTTGGCTTGATTACTCGAGCTCAAGCCGAGAATTCCAAGCTCGTTAGGCTCGACTCGGCTCGGCTTGATTCGATTTGATTCCAGTCCTAAATGGAATACTTGATTGATTGGATAAGCACGACACATTCATAGGTCGCCTCAAAATACAGTCAACATGCGGATAAGCATTATCCCCAAAAGAATCGGGATGAAATCGAATTCAAATCAGATTTGATCTCAATCCCCCAAATCACGGGATAATTTCCTTTCAAAACCATTATCCCGGATTAGGCAGACTTACTATATGTAAATTGAATGTATAAATACCCAGACTTTTTCAGAGAAAGGGTTCAGAAAAATTTGAGAGAGCAATAACATAACAGTGGACGTAGGCATTACGACTATAAGTCGAACCACTTTAAAATTGCTTGTTTGCCATTGCATCTTGATTTTTCAATTCTAATTTTACTTGCTAATCATACATAATCACGCCCACATCAGTTTCGATTCCGTCAAGGTCAATCGGATCTATCTGGTTGGTGTGAATTCTCGTATCAACATTTTGGCTCTAGAAGGAAGGCTTGAGTCAAACAACAAATCATTTCAGTTTAAGGGAATTTAACAAGCACATATGGCACGTGCTAGAATGTCAAAAAAATGTTAACGAGGATTGTGACAACGTTGACGCCATTCAACAATAAGGCCATAGCCATAGCCGCCTCCCACTGGCGCAATCTCAACTAATCGCCGAAACTCCTAGGGTTGGAACTTCCAACCCGGAACATGGTCAATTAATGGATATGATCAAATCTATAACCAATGTCATGTAGGTTATGTAGCAGGACATGACGGGCATGAGAAAAGTCCAAACAAACGACCTTGATAGGCCTATTTTTACAAAGCCAACCCCGACTAAGGGGAAACAACCCACGAACCGATCGTTCAGGTTCGTCTACGCTTGGGGATACACTTCAACCTTAGTGAGGGCCCGCCCATTTCACTAGGAGTCAGGCGCCTCACAATTCTGCCAACCCAGCTAAGAGGGGACCTAGAAAACAAATCATGGCCGAGAAGGAGCCATCCATGAATGCTCTCCCAAAACAGCGAGATGCTTCTAATACGCATGTTGGTTTTAACCCAAGCTCAAGGCAAGCCCGCCCTCGGGCCAAAATAATAACTTTTGATGCTTTGGTTCTAACCAACATCGCGAACATGATAGTATGTACGATAATACTTTATCCCAACCATTAGGCTACTAAATCGCGCACAAGTGCATACAGTCCACTAACACAAACGATCGATATTAGGTCTCATTTGATCGAACAGAGAGTCAGTAGAGCTCGGACTCAAAACCCTACTGCAAATGAATTAGATCAAATACAAAGAATTCTAGACGACCTGAGAGCTCGACCGGCAAATCAGGCAGAATATGTTGTAAGCTCCCCATTTTATGAAGAAATCTGCCAGACGCCACTCCCTTTGGGGTTTAGAGCACCGAAACCGAAGTATGATGGAAGCGAGGAGCTGAGAGAACATCTTGATGCATTCAATGACTTCATGGAGCTGCATCAAGTTTTTGATTTGGCAAAATGTCATTGTTTTGCTGTGACACTGGTGGGAAATGCCAAAAAGTAGTACAAAAGGTTAGAAGTGGGCTCAATCAGTTCTTGGCAGCAGTTCACATTGTACCTCTAGCAATTCCAAACGAGGTAACAATTCGCCATGTCGCTCAGTTATCTGAGTAATATACATCAGGAGAAAGGCGAGTCTCTGACTTTGTAATTAATAGCAGTAAAGATTGACATATATATATGTTAACCAGAATGATAGATGGGTGAGTAAATGTTGAAACCAATTCCAATGTGCTTTAATTTGTTTGTGAAATCAAGAGAGTCCCACATTTTTGTAACACACACAATAATGTTTGTTTCGAAAGTGCATGTGTGACATATTCAATGATGCATGTGTCCCTAATTTGTGTAGAAAAAGCCAGATGGGTTGGTAATGGATCATTACTTATATATATATGAATTGATATATTCAGTAGTCTCCCTTTGCTTAATTTGTGTTGAATTGATCATGAGTATGTGTTTGGAAGTTTGGCCATGATTAAATGTGTTGATGGTGGTGGTTGATGGCTAGGGGCTTCAGCCTTGAGGCTGCAAATTGTTGAGGTAGAGGAGGCCACATCTGGAGGTGGTGGCTTGATGGAGAAAATTAAAGGAGAGGTGGAAAAAGGCTTTATTTTTTTAAAAAAATTTCCTTTGAATTTCTTAAGATTGGTATTAGGCCTTTTTTTTTTTTTTTTTGAGAAATTTTTAATGTTGGTAATAGTAAACTTACCCTTTTAGCCTTCAGCTAATTACAATAATTGAGATGTCATAACATGCTATTCTTGTCCTTAAATCTCAGTTAGATTTAGGTTTATAGTTTATGTTAGGATAATAAAAATCTAGGTTTAGAGTTTATGTTCAGTTTATTTAAAACTTATAACGTCATTTCTAATAATTTAAATTAACGTTAAATTTGTCAAAACAAAAAAAACACATTTAAAAGTGGGGTAATAATAAATTAGGTTGTGTACTAAATTTTAAGGTAAGTGTTGTTCAGTTAGTTTAATTCATGTGATAGTATTTTGGGCTCATTCAACCCAATAACATAATCTATTTGTTTACTCTTAATTAGATAAGTTGAAGTAAGAAATTTCTTATAGAGTATGTGGATAAGTATCTCTCCCATGAAACGTGTAACTTGTATCAATTAATAAAATCAAATGTTCCTTCGTTAAAAAAATGGTGGAAAATTAATCCATGTGGTAGTTTTGGCATCAGATTTCTGTGATCCTCATTTCACGTAGTTACGTAACCATAATGATGATTAGATGGTACAGAAAAAGCTCAAAAACTAATGCGCGATTTACTAATAACAGTGATCTATTATAGGCAAAAAAATTGAGTAAAATTGGTATTTTTACAGTGTAGTGGTTCTGATAGTTTTGGCATCAGATTTCATCGACCCTCATTTCACGTAGTTACGTAACCATAATGATGATTAGATGGTGTAGAAAATGCTCAAAAACTAATGCGCGATTTACTAATAACACTGATCTATTATAGACAAAAAAACTGAGTAAAATGGGTATTTTGGCACTGTTGTGGTTCTGGTAGTTTTGGCATCAGATTTTTGTGACCCTCATTTCATGTAGTTACGTAACCATAATGATGATTAGATGGTGCAGAAAATGCTCAAAAACTAATGCGTGATTTACTAATAACAGTGATCTATTATAGGCAAAAAAAACTGAGTAAAATGAGTATTTTGGCAGTTGACTTTGTATTTAAAGAGGTTTTAGAGCGAGCAAACAAAGGTGGAAAATGCGCTTGAGGAGTCAATCTAGACGTTGCTGATCGTCGGGATCAGGTCGCAAACAGAATTATGGAAAGACTTACAGATAGATGACCATGTGAGCTTGGTCTAGTTTTATCAGATGGTCGCAAAGCACCAACGGGTGGAAAGCTTGCTGGCAGCTTTGGCTGAAGATCCCTCAGGGAGTGTCCTCGAACAGAGACAAGATCACCCCATGGATAAAAGGAGAGGTCAGGATCAGGGAGATCGATTTCATTTTCAAAAGAAATCGAGAGAAGAATTCAACAAAAAGAGAGAACCAATTGCCCGTTTTTACAGAACCTTTAGCAAGAGTGACATCAAACAAGATGAAAGACTTTTTTTACAAAAAAACATCATCTGCAGGTTCGGGCTTCCTCACACTATCATCACAGATAACAGGAATCAATTTGACGACAACAAGTTCGTTACATTTTGTGAAGAGCTCGGTATAAAGAAGAGTTTCTCAACGGTATATCGACCTCAAGCAAACAGATAGGTTGGGCCGTGAAAAAGGTGATCAAACATACCTTGAAGAAAAAGCTTGATGCCTTGAAAGGGAGATGGGTAGATGATTTGCTTGAAGTTTTATGGTCTTATAGAACTACAACGAGAACCTCGACGGGCAAAACCCTATTCTCACTTGCTTATGGTTGCGAGGCAATGACACTAGTCGAAGTCAGGGTAAAGACATTCAGGTGAGAAGTTTTTTTTATGAAGGACTAAATGACTCTTTGATGAGACTAAGGCTCGATTATATTGACAAGCATTTAACGAAGTCACAAATGAGGCTTGCTTCCAATCAACAGTGAGCAAATATGTACTTCGACTCGAAAGTAAGAAATCGAGACTTTGAGAAGAGATACCTTATCCTAAGGAAAATAATACCAACAACGAAATAGTCGAGCTGGGGGGCACTCGAGCCGAAATGGGAAAGACCCTTCAGAATTTCGGAGAAGGTCGCACCAAGTACTTTCCATCTCGAGCATTTAAATAAAACAATTGTCTTGCGAGCATGGAATGTCGAACACCTTCGAAGGTACTACCAATAAGTAAAGTTGTAGTATCTTAAGTTATATTGTATTTAACCAACTTTTATTATTTCAATAAAGATGAAGAATTTTTGTTATTCCGATGTGTACAATAAACTAAGTTGTAATTACAAATAATATATATTGCATAAAACTCGAAGTTAGAGCCCGACCGACGAATAGGTATTAACCATGCCAAAGGTCGAGCTCAAGGGTTTGAAGCCTATTACCCAATGATCAATACCTCGAAAATAAATCAAGAAAAACACGTCGAGGGGAAGTCAATTAAACTTAAGCGATAAAGACTTGAGGCAAGTACATAACTTAATCTCGAAGTCATTACAAGTTAGAAAGACTCCCTTTGATACTTGGAAAACTTGTAAGCATATCATAGAAAGTATTTACTCAAGTAAATCCGAGGGAAAAGAAGTCTGCTTCGTGAAAGAAAATGTAGCAGTCCAAAGATAAAGAAAAATACAACTTCATTTATTTGAAAAAGAATAAGTCTTACAAAAAAAAAAAAAAAAGTAAATGACAAGAAGAAAAATTATCAGTCTTTGGGTGGATCAACATTGTCGGGCTCGTTGATAATCTCATTTGCGAGCTCAGTAGCAGTGTATGTGGAATACTTAGAAGATTTTGGGTGATCCGGAAGGTCCGCAATTTTTGTTTGGGCTGTGTCCTCGATGGTAGACTCGTATGACTCATCGTCCTCGTCCTCGTGCTCGTCACCATCATCCTCATCTGGGTAAACAAATACCCAGCCAGCAACCTCAGTCCAAAGTCTTGATACTTCAGTCTAGTACTCTTGAGGAAGGAAGGAAAATTCAGCATAGGGAGTTTTCTTCCACATGAGAGTAACCAGGTTGACCGAGGTCTCCCAAGATTCGAACTTGTCATCTTTCTTCGCCCTCTTTGACTCGCCTTTATAGAAGGTGGCTTTACTTTTTGCTTCGTCGAGGTCCTTTTGGACAACTTTCAATCGCCGTTCATAGTCAGAAGCTTGTTTCACCAACTTCGTTATCTCCTTCTTAGCGGTGGAAAGGTCATTGGCGAACTTGACGTTGGCCTTCCTTAGTTGGTCCCTTTTAGCGACGACCTCTTGCTTTTATTTTTCTGACAATGAGAGTTTGTCCAAGAACTCTCTCTCCTTAATGGCGATATCTTTTTTAGCTGCTTTGAGCCTTGATAGCTCATTTTTCAAGGCTTTGACTTCTTTGGTCAAAGCCCAAGCTTTCTACACTGCTTTATCTCTGTCTGTGTGAGTAGACCCAATGGTAGCATTGGTATTCTTCATGATCTCGTAGTTGTCTCGGTAAACTACGTGCATCATCGTGCAAGCCTAGAAATAAAAAAAGAAAAAGTAAGTAATATGAGGTGAAAGGAAGAAAATAAAATAATGTAGCAGGGGCGAGCATAAATTTTACCTCGCCATTGTGCTGGTCATACTTCCCAAACGTTTGTTAGAAATGTTGGATCGGGCCTTTGACTATCTCATATGAAAACCAATTGGTGTCTAGTGAGGGAAGTCAAAACCTTTTATGGCATTCAACATCGCACCCTACAAGGCATGTTCTAAGAGTCGTCCAAGTGAACAGAGCGGCATTGTTGACCCCTAACAATCCCTCCCTCATCATGACGCTCTTGTGACTCGAACCCATGACCCTGACTTTGATACCACTTGTTGGATAAAGCCTTTGACCATCTTATCTGAAAACCAATTGGTCTCTAGTGAGGGAAGCCAAAACCTTTTATGGCATTCAACATCGCACCCGACAAGGCATGTTCTAAGAGTTATCTAAGTGAACAGAGTGGCATTGTTGACCCCCAATAAGAAGGAAGTGCCTTGAATTCCTGAATGAAATATTCAGGAACCAAATCTAAAGAACCAAACACCTCAGTAGAGATCCTTTCAGGCAGTTGGAGGATCTAAGCTTCTAAATCCATAAGCTCTTTATTGTCACCCTCATGTTTGGGCGAGCTTGGAACCTTGTTGGCATATTCAATAGTGCGTGAAGCACTAGGTTTTTTTTTCCTTTGACGAGATCTTTTTTTGACAACTTTGATCCTCCAGTCGGTTTTTTTGAGCTTTGGTATGGACAAGTTGTTCCTGGACCTCTCTTTATTACAATTCTCGCTACTATGAGACGATAAGTTTACCCTTTCGTTGGCTTCTTCAAGCTCGGGCCTTCAGTGAGCTCACCTCATTGTAGCTTCTTACTCAGCTGACTGGTAGGGGCGGATACTTTTGGTGTTGCTGTGAGAGAAATGGATGGTACAGGCTTGGGGGCAATTTTGTTGTCTTGCCTAGAAGGCTCGCCTTACTTCTTAGGCTATTTCTTGGTGTACCCACTGGGTCTTTTGGTGAGCTTCATATCTGCGAGATAGGAAAAGTTAGTTTGATTGATAAACTCTCAAAAGAAAAGAATACAAAATGGTGGAGAGCTAGCGTACTTTGATTTTTTGAGATTGGTGTGAATATGGTCGGAAAATTTGCCGACGACGGGCAGAATCAGTAAGTGGTCAAATTGGAGATAGTGACTAACTTAGTCACGTCACGTCACGAGACTCAGCAGGCAGCTCGTTGAAAAACCACAAACGCTGAGTATTGAAACCGCGTGGGAGGTAAAGGTCGCGGTTTGCTGAAAACAAACAAATGAAGGTTAGTAAAACAAGGAAGAAAAGATAAAAAGATGAAGTCGGTGTGAAATGGGCAAAATTACATACAAGCTTCTTGCCTAAAAGTGTCGTCACTTCCATTATGAGCGAAGAAAAAGTCAGAATCCAATCCTTAATCTTGCTGTGGATTCCGACTAGACCGTTGACATCTTTTCTCCCGGTCTTGGAGAGATAGAAAGTATCATCTTGATCTTTTTTTACTCTGTACAAAAATGTGAGCTCATTAACAGAGAGCTCGCCTATGAAACTAACCCGAAAAGCTATATTCAATCGTACGATTATTATATAAGAGTTTGTTGTCAATTGGAGAGGGGCAAGGCTAAAAAATTCTAAGACATTAGAGAATAAGGGATAAAAAGGTATCGACATCCCACATCGCAATAACACCTCAGAAATAACGACCCAACCAATAGGGGCAATTTCTGTAAATGCCTCACCGATGACATGATTGACCAATCTAAAGCATATTATACCCTAATCCTATCCAAATCCTCCTCAGTCAGCGACGAGAATGGTTGTTTTCATGTTTTGGTGGCGAGTTGCACATGAGGAAGGGGAACGGTGTCAGACGAGCTTCCGCTTGAGCTTGCCCTCACCCTTGAGTTGTGTGAAGTATGGTCATCACCAAAGAGAGCATTAAGGTTAGTGTTAGAGCTCGAAATCTTAAAGAGTTCGCCTACAGACACTTGAAATAAAAAAAAGCAAGTGTTACTGCTAAGCCCGACAAAATAGGGAACATCGCCACTTGTATTCCATTCAGGTGTCTAGGGAGCTCAATATCGAGCTCATAACAACGTTTCACTCCAATTTTTCCTAATTTCGGTAAAGAATTTCGACAAATGTGAAATAGGTTTCTCAGGTCATATAACCCAGTTGACAAAAAGAGACTCCTAAAACTAAGTGCTCCTATGACATTTTGACCATTCTAAACAACAAATAAGCAAAAAGAAAATGAAAGAGTAGCAGAGAGACTTACTTGGAAGGATGATGAGTATAATCACCGAAGAAACACGCCGAAAAATCTCAAGTCGAAGAATGGCAAAACGTCGAGAGAAGTGTTGAAAGAAGCAACTAAGAAGCAAAAACGCTAAGTGAACAACACACACACACACACACACATATATATAAAGATTACATTACACTTATAAACTTTTTATATAAACTGATGTGACAAAAGATGATTGAGTAATTTTAAATTAAATAATTAAAAGAAATTACATAGCAAACATGCAAGGTTGTCACATCAGTTTGTATGAGAGATTTTGTATAAAATGTTTAGAAGTGTAATATTATTCTATATATAAAGTGTTAAGTGAAAGAGTAATACTACACTTACAAAGACTCTATAAAAAGTTTTTCATACAAAGTGAAGTGTAAAAAATATGATTGGATGAATTAATATAAAAATCATTCACTATCATTTAATATATATTTTTTAAGTTGATTTTTGTATTAATTCATCCAATCATATTTTGACACGTTACTTTGTATGAAAGACTTTGTATAGATTCTTTGTAAGTTTAGTATTACTATGAGTGAAAACCCATGTCATAAGTCAGGTTTCAGCCTTTTAGGTCCAACCAGAGATTTAGGCTTTGACTCAGTTTGGTCCAAGTCTGTTTTTTTTTTTAGACTTGGATACTGCATTATGTAAGGTTAGGTTCAAGACCTACCCTACCATAACGATTTTGGTCTAAGCTAGGTCTTCCAAGTTTAGGTAATTTTCCTATGCTTTGGTATATCTAAGGGTGTAAGGCAAGGCGAGGCGAGCCACTCATGAGTAGCTTGGGCTCGACTCACCTTGAGCTCGAGCAGCTTGAGTACAATGTCAAGCAGAGTTCGAGCTCTCTAATACTCGGCTCGAGTGGCTTACAAGCTTACTCGAGCTCGACATGGGATGTATGCAAATTTTGCAACTACTAAGGGGTATATGTAATTTATCGTTTTGCCTATTTCAATTCGTTTAGGGTTTAGGCATGCACAATTCGCAAACCACTTCCTCACTTATCGATATATCAACAAGAAATGCAATGAGATCAGCTACGTCAATCTTAGCAGCAGCTTCTGCCACAACAATCTCCGGCTTCTTTTGCTTCACCTTTTTAACCTCCTCAGCCTTGCCGTTCTCGGCAGCCTTCCTGTCACTCTTGTCTTCATCCTCGTCGTCAGATCGGTGCTTCGATCTCACTTAAGGAGTGTGAACAACAATGACATTCACCTGCTGAGCGCTGACCAATTGACAACATCGTTCCTCGGCATGTTGCTTAGTGAAATTCGTTGACGTTTGAGTCGACAAGAGTGGGTTCCATGGATAGTTTTGATTTTGATTTTGGTGGCTGGTTTTGATTTTTATTTTGGTGAGGTTTGGGGATTTGATTTGATTTGATTTTTATTTTTTCGTTTTTCTATTTTTCTATTTTTTTTTTTTTTTTTTTTTTTTTTGATGGAGAGAGAGAGACATAAGGGCGGAATTCTCAAGCTTGGGCTTGGGATTGGATCAAACAACACCAGCTTGAGCTTAGGGCGAGCTCAAGCTCACATTTTCTCTCTTGAGCTCGAACTCGAGCTCAATATTTGAAACTTGACTAAGCTCGATCGAGCTCAACACTGTAAACATTCGAGCTGAGCTTGAACCACCCAATACTCGACTTAATTACAACCTTAGGTACATCCGCCCATTTCCATATAAAAATAATGTCTTTTCAGAATAATATTGTAGTAAACCCATGCATTTAATTAGGAGAGCGTTATCTTTTTAAGTTCATCAATGTTTTTCTGACTATAACAAATCAGAATGCCTGGTTATTTGTGATCTATGTTAGTGGCTCGGACTTTAAACAATTATTATATCTATTTAAGAATCTTAATAGGTTGATAATAAATCTCCAAATGGCCGATGCATTCAGAGAACTTTCAGCCTTCATTTATAGTAGAATTAATCTACACAGTTTTGTTTATCTGTATTAATTCAATATATATATATATAAAGAAAACACTGAGGGCATTATTGTTAATATAGCATTAAACACAAAGAAAGCCTCAACTAAATTGGGCCTTCCAAACAGGGAGTTCCATTGACCAAACAAGGTAAAAGGACAAAAGTATACCTGAAAGAAAAACTCTTTATTTTATTCAACCTCTGTTTCCCACTTTGACCCTACTGCTTTCCTTAAAAGCCAATCATGGACTTTTCAGTCATTTCCTAACCCCAACTCTGACCTGGCGTCTTACGTGGCATCCTCTTACCTCTCTTCCCCCTCTGCAAAACGCCAGGTGTAACCGTCAACCATGAGCCAACAACAGAAAAACAAAAACAACAACAAAAAACACACACTCTCTCTCTCGCTATAAAAATAAGTCTACTCAGCTGAAATATAAAAAACACTCTTCTCTCTCACTCTCTCTCTCCCTTCTGTCTTCGTTACTTTCTTTTTCTTTTTTCTTTTTCTTTTTGTTTAATTTTTTTTTTTTAATTTCTTTTTCAAACTTTGTCAGAAAAACTTACACTTACCTCTTTATACAATTTTTCTCGGCAACCAAACAGAGGAAACCGAACCGAACCAAAACCAAGGGGTGTGCGTCAAATGTGATGGGAAGTGGACTCTCTTACCTCTTCCCTTGTATCAAACCGGTTAACCGAACTAACCGGACCACGCACCAACCGGACCAGGCTCACCAACCGGACCTGATCTTCGCTCCGTCTGAGCCGTTGGATGAGACTCTTGGACACTCCTTCTGCTACGTCCGATCTTCTAACCGTTTCCTCTCGCCAACTCCTTCCGATCGCTTTGTTTCTCCTTCACACTCTCTCCGTTTCTCTCCGACCCGCTCCGGACCCGGACAGCGTGGCCCGCTGCCCGAGACAGCTTTTAAGGCCATTTCCGGAGCTTCGGTTAGTGCCAATACTTCTACTCCCAGAACTGTCCTCCAACTTGACAATATTTACGACGATGCCACTGAGACTACGTTTACCGGTGGTTATGGTGTGAAGAGCAGTATTGTGAATGTCAGTGGTTTCGAAAGTACTTCGTCGTTTAGTGCTTTACCTCTCCAGCCGGTGCCACGTGGCGGTGCTTACGACGCCTCCGAGCGGGGCCCGTTCTTCTTGTCTGGCCCGCTGGAGCGCGGGGCATTGTCGGGCCCACTGGACCCGAACACCGGCTGCTCCGACTCCGGTGGCCATGTCCATTTCTCTGCTCCTCTCGGTGGCATTTACGTAAAGAGGAAGAAGAAGAGGAACATTTTGGGGATTTCGGGAATCCGAAAAGCGTTTTACGAGAAGAAACGGCCGTGGGTGGTGCCGGTACTGAATTTCGTTTCTAGAAAGGACTGCAACCACAGTCACCATGGCAACAACTTCGATGAGGAGGCTGCTGACGTGGCAAAAAACGAGAGGAATAATGATAATGTTCAATGGGCGCTGGGTAAGGCCGGTGAAGATCGTGTGCACGTGGTGGTATCAGAAGAACAGGGGTGGTTGTTCGTTGGAATTTATGATGGTTTCAATGGTCCGGATGCGCCCGAATTTTTGATGGGTAATCTTTATAGAGCTGTTTATAATGAGTTACAAGGTTTATTTTGGGATGTTGAGGAGCCAGATGATGAAATCAAGAATGCTAATGATGATAATACTCAGGAAACTGAAACTAAAATTGACCCATTGGTTTTAAGTAATGAAAATAAAACGAAAGATAGAGAGAGAGCTAAAAAGGTGACTTTTGAATCAGAGGGAACAGAAAATAGGAGGAGGAGACTATGGGAATTTTTGGCCGAGGAGGACCTGGAAGATGGATTGGATCTTTCTGGGTCAGAGAGGTTTGCATTTTCAGTGGATGATGCCATTAGTGTCAACAAGGAGAGCTCAGCTGCTAGTAGGAGATGGTTGTTGTTGTCAAAGTTGAAACAAGGGTTGTTGACAAAGCATAAGGAGGTTGGTTATGGGAGGAAATCATTGTTTCCGTGGAGCTTTGGATTGGAGGAGAAAGAGAAGGTTGGATTAGATGAGAACAGAGTAGAGGAGAAGGTTGCAAAAAGTGGAAAGAAGCGAAAAGAGGGCCCGGTTGATCACGAATTGGTGTTGGCAGCAATGTCGCGGGCGCTAGAATTGACTGAGCTTGCATACTTGGATATGACGGATAAGGTTCTTGATACGAATCCAGAGCTAGCATTAATGGGTTCGTGTTTATTGGTTGCGTTGATGAGGGATGAGGATGTGTATGTGATGAATGTGGGTGATAGTAGGGCAATTGTTGCACAGTATCAGTCAGAAGCAGCTGGATGTAGTGTTGGGATGAAGGGGCCTGGGGGCAATGGGTCAAGTATGGAGGGTATAGTTGAGGAATTGCCAGTGACACAGGATGAAAGGGGAAGTAAGGTGAGGAAAAATGAGGCTCCTGCCGAACGAATGAAATTGACTGCATTGCAGCTTTCGACTGATCACAGCACCAGCATTGAAGAAGTTAGTGTTTAAAAACTTTCATACTAGTTGATTGTTTTATTCTGCATTTCATGAATTCGTTACTTTAGTTCTCATTCACACACTTTTGTTACATCTTGATATTCAGTTTGATTGATTAGTGTAAAGTTCCTCCTGAACATGATGTTTGTTTCTTTGTGATTGGTAGGAGTCGTTTTGCTTGATAATATGCTTTTTTTGGAATTGATCTTGAAGCTTAATGTCTCTGAGCTTTGTGCGTTTGGAGGCATACAAACTCTTATTTTTCCTTGTAAACAGGTTGGTGTTCAAAATTGTTGGGAAATACTGATTCAGAAATTGTATACCTATTAGATACTCTTGGTTTTTTCCAGTATATATGCAATACCCTCAGGTTTTACTGTTTTATTAAGCTGACAAGAAGCAATGGAGTGATGTTGATTTTCTGTTATCTGGAATTCTACTCTGTAGACCATGATTTTTTTTTTCTAGAAATTTAAAGTGTAAGACTTTTTGTCTGCATTCTCTGCTTTTTGTTGGCATTTATGTACATGGGTCTACACATTTTGATGGAAATTGACAGTGTTACTTAAACTATCAAAGATATATTGCATTCCTTGAAACAAATCCTCTACGATTCTTATGCTTCTTATTCTTTGACTACCACCACTAAGGATTTGGAGCATCTTCTAGGAAAAGTTTTATGCTTATGGGACAGTATAATTGTATTACTGAAGTGGTTGACCTGAGTCTTATGCTTATGGGATGGTATAATTTTAAAGTACAGATGCCCGATGCAGTGGTACAGTAAATTTACTATTGGGATTTTGCGAATTCATATTTCTGTGTGTTGTATCATGATCTTACTAAGACCTCTAAGATGATAAATTATAACTGTTTAGAGTTTTCATGGAAGAGTGTTTGTAATGAGAGATCAAGCTACAACTTCTATGTGAGTGTTATGAAATCCTAATTTCAATTTTTAAAATAATGCATGTGGTTGGAAAGATGAGAACTTTTACAGAATCTAGTGTTGTGAAAACTTTGATTTGTGAAAACATCTTAGTTCAGTTACTGCAATCAAGCTTAAATGCCTCCTGAAATTTTTTTGAGTTAAGAGGATAAGAAATGTTTACAAAATTTTTCGTTGATCCCCTTCAAATGGCAATTAATAAAATCTCTTACTGTTTGGAACCTTAATGCTGAAGATGGCTCTGATAAGGAAGGATAGTTTATTAACGGAAGGTGGAAGAACTCTTGGTTGATAAAAAGCTTTTTGGTATTGGCTTTATGGTTCGAGTATGTAGTAACAACCTTGTTTCTCATGACTTAGGTAACACATGTTGGGTGCTAGAAGCTAATGTGTTTCAGACTTCTCTAACTATGAATGTCTAGGACATTAAGAAATCCTTTGGTATTGCACAGATTTATTGCTGTTAATAGGTTAATAACATAGGGATGTGGATAGGGATGGGTGCGGGGTGGGGTGGGTCGTGGATCCCATTCCCCATCCCTGTCCCCATCTTGCCCCGGACGACGGGGAAAATTCCCCGCAGCATCCTGTACTCTATTCTCTACTGCTTAAACACTCTCCTTTCTGTATTTGAATTAATTCTTTTATTACTTCCACTTCTCTTTTTATCGCTCTTCTTCTTATTTCTTTCTTGATTTGCATGTGTTTTTGTTGAAACGTCTTCTTTCTTTCTTTTTTTTTTTTTTTTTTTTTTTTTTTTTTTTCTGTAAATTTGATGGGAATGTAAATGGGTTTCTTTAGAAAGTGGGGTCTTTCCATTCAAGAGAGAGAATCTTGGCCGTTCTTCATCAAGAACTGAGAGGCACCCCTTTTTACAAAGACACAAATTGAGATTTTCACGTTTCTTTTTTGTCAAGAAGCTAGATTATTTACAATGGATTTGCATGGTTGCTGTGTTCTTGGCCTTTGTTATTTTTCAGATGTTTTTACCTGGTTCAGTAATGGATAAATCCGATGATTCATTGCAAGAAACGGACGTAGTCCCTCCAGATTTGATTTGATGTTCTTGAAAGAGATGGGTCGGGTTATGTGGGATATCTCCCTGTCCCGCCCCATCCCCAGGGACGGGGAAATTGCTGGTCCCCGTCCCTGTCCCCGGTTTTTCTGGGGAATCCTTGCCCCTTATAGTTGGAATATTGTATGATATTGTCAGAATTATAGATGGTGGGGTATGATTGGTGTTTGAACTCTTTTAATATGCCCAAAAGTATGAATGTAATATTGTAGAAGAGTATTTAGTTAATTTAAAATATTACTTGTATCTCAGTGATTGAGAATATGTCTTATCTGATGATTGCTTCCCTTAGGTGATGTCAAAGGTATGGTGCACTATATTTTATCCAATCAGACATGTAATCAGGTGAATCTAAAATAGTGACTCTCCTGGAAGCCTTGTGACAATACTTGTGTGCATTCAGTGTCGTGTTGACATCTGTAGTTTGGGGAGTATGTTAACACAATGGATAGTAGTGTCTGGTCCAGTATGTTGTACTTGGATAGTTATTATTATGTGTGGAAGTATCTTGTGTGCCGAGATATATGTAGTGATTTAGTGCCTAGTTTGGGAAGCGTTAGAGGATGTAGGTCAGTAAGCCAAGTTATAATTATGATATTTAGTAATCTTCCAAACTTTGCAACATTATATTAAAAGAATGCTGTCTGGTCCAGTATGTTGTACTTCGATAGTTATTATTATGTGTGGAAGTATCTTGTGTGCCGAGATATATGTAGTGATTTAGTGCCTAGTTTGGGAAGCGTTAGAGGATGTAGGTCAGTAAGCCAAGTTATAATTATGATATTTAGTAATCTTCCAAACTTTGCAACATTATATGAAAAGAATGCTGTGGACTGTTTTACATGCCTACTATTGGAATGATTTTGTGTGTGCTCAAAACTGAGTGCATCTATAATCCATAGCATATCTTTTATCATGAAGGTCTGGTTTTGAGAAACGTACATATTATTACTAAAGTAGTGCAGATAATACTTGAATGTTACACATCATACGTTGCTGGCAGCCTGACAGCATTAATTATTTGTCTTGTTCATTTTAATTTGTTTTTTTCTGATGGGTGGAGAGGAAGGGTTATGCTTGATTGATCTCTTTATTCGTGTACATAAATATTATATGTGGCTCACTGCTATATCTTTTTGGTTGTATTGAAGATTTTGACTGTATGGTGAACATTTCTAGATTAGATTAATCAAAATTACAATCTCGCTTCTCTTTTTTTGTTTGTAGTGGAGTTTTGTCATCTGTTCCCTGTTTCTTTTTTAATTGGGAAGCCTGAGCGGATGTCTGTATACTGGAAACAGGATGAACAGTATTAAACTTTCTTGATGTATCAGGGTCATCGCTGTTATAAACTTTCCATTTCTTCTTTTTTTTTTTCTTATTCCTTGCTGCTTCTCTGACACACACACACGCTGATGTGCTCCCAAACACTCTAGTGTTTGCAGACCCTATGTACACATGATATGGAACCAAAATGGTTAGCATGGACTTTTTCTCAATATTGAGTCAGCCTATGCTTATTGCAGAGTAGTTATGCTCACTTGGTGACAAATGAAAATCATTGATAACATTTGGCTTTTCCATGAAGTTTCAACTTTAATGGTTTCATTGCTTCATATGAAGATGATATTGTCTGAGCCAAATGTGTCATTGCACTTGCATGTATATTTTCATTAACGATAACATATTCAATCTACTTGCCTTTCTTCTTTTCCTTGGCTGTCCCCCTGGCCCTTCTCCACCAAGTATGATTATTTCTACCCTTAAACTAACTGTATGGTCTTGTTAATGATGGTAAGTAATGTAGATTTGCTAAGAACTTTGGCTTGCACTAATATTGCAGGAAATCATAAGAATAAAGAATGAACACCCGGATGATAGCCAATGTATTGTCAATGATAGAGTGAAAGGTTGTCTTAAGGCCACTAGAGCATTTGGAGCTGGATTTCTGAAAAATGTTTGTTGTATATCCTTTGTAATAACTTTTTGCTGCAAGAATTTCTGATAAAAAAGTAACTCTGGTTGATGATTATAATTTGGTGATTTGTACATCATGGTAGCATATATCTTCGTTATAGGTGCTCATTGCCTGCTATGTTCTAGTAAATTATATCCTCATGATTAATGTCCATCACTACGGCATATGGATAAGACACACATTGGCTTTTACAGATAATGCTGCGTATACATTAAAATGTTGTTTTGATTATATTTCTGTGCAAAGGAAAATTAACGAAAAAAAAAAGAAAGAACTAAATATTAATAACTCGTAATGAAGATTTAAATTTGAACTTCTCTGTGCTTTTCCCCCCTTTTGTTTTCTTTATTTTGGGGGGTTATCCTTGTTATTTTTGGATATCTTTTAAAAGTTTTGTAATAGTGAACATGCTGTATATAGCATTGGAAATGATTCAAGTTGCAGGTCAACGTTATCAATGCATAAATATATCATTTCTGTTGTATGCTGTGTCATGTGAGCCAACTGAATATCGTTACTTATTTTTTTAATGTTTCAATATATGCGTCCTTGCTCTAACAAACCACAAGAATATCATTACTGCTTTTGCTAATGCTTCACTCTTTTATGCATTCTTGCTCTTACAAAACCACACTTGAGCATTACACTGGTGTTTCATTTTTTTCAATTGATGAAGTTTTCAGTGTATTGTTTTATCCAGTTGTGTGTTTTAAAAACTTGCTCAATAATATCATGGCATCTTGGTGCAGCCCAAGTTGAACGATTCATTATTGGAAATGTTTCGAAATGAGTATATTGGAACTGCTCCATACATATCCTGCACGCCTTCTCTTCGTCACCATAGACTCTGCCCAAGAGATCAATTTTTGATCCTCTCATCCGATGGCTTATATCAGTATCTGACCAATCAGGAAGTGGTTTCAAATGTTGAGAGTTTCATGGAGAAGTTTCCAGATGGTGATCCTGCACAGCACCTAATAGAAGAGCTGCTCTTCCATGCAGCTGACAAAGCTGGTAAAATGTTCTTTCTTCTTTGCTTATTTCTTTATATGCTAATAATCATCCAGTTGTACAAAATGTGGAAAAGTAATTATGAGATTTAACCTCTGAAAGTAAGGGTGTTTCTTGCACAGTAAATAGTATCAGAGCTTTTTCCATGTCAATATTAAGCTCCTTGTCAACTATTTCTCAATGTGAATGTTCTGACATAATTTTTAGTCGTTTTCTTCTGCATTACAACAGGTAACTTCTTGAGTTATCTTCTTAATAGTACTAACATGATGGCTCCAACAAGATTGGTTTCAAGCAATTTATTCATGGTTATCCGACTTTCATTAAAATTTTTACTTGATTCTTTTTTATGGTCTGGTGATTATGATTCTGAATTAGCTAGTTTTTCTGCAGGGATGGATTTACATGAGCTACTGGACATCCCTCAAGGAGATCGCAGAAAATACCATGATGATGTTACTGTTATGGTGGTCTCACTTGAAGGAAGAATTTGGAAGTCATCAGGAAAATACATTTGAAATCTTCATGATGATTTGGTAATAATCATCTTTCTGAAAGTTTCAAGTCTGGCGTCAAGTTTCCTACAAGTGGTTTGGAAATTTTGAGATGCTGATCCATTTTTCATCGGTTCGATAAGCCTTTTTGGGTCTTACTGCAAAGCATACAGTTGATAGGGGGAAGTTCAAATGACAAAGGCAGACTAATGTTAGGTAGTAATCAAGAGTTGAGTAGATGCCTGAAAATTCAGTTCAGGATTTAAAAAAAAAAAAATGGGAAGGGTTGTTGGGAAATGCTCATTAGGGACAAAAATGATAAGAAAGAACTCTTTTTGTTTTTTTTTTTTTTTTTTTTTTTTTTTTTTTTTTTTTTTTTTTTTTTTTTTTTTTTTTTTTTTTTTTTTTT
>WYDK02000080.1:4938538-4951143 GCA_009867345.2 Toxicodendron radicans
TTTACACTGGTGAAAAAAATTATTTTCTAATTACATAGTCAAACTAACCTAAGCATGCAAGGCTTATATATATATATATATATATATTAGGGATTTGAAATGGCTCCTCTACCAAACAATGGGAGAAGAATTGGCATTGCAATGTTTGTCATCTATATTGAAATGCTTTTGAACCTTTGTGTTTTTATGGCCATTATGATTAAAAAATTAACTAGAAGTTCTTTTTTTTTTTTTTTTTTTTTTACCAAATCAAAAAAAACCATTTATTATAATTTGACTTTTCTATCCAATATAATTTAACTTGTATTTTATTAGATGAAAGTTGAATTTTTATTGATTTTAGATATTAAGGATAAAGTTGAAAATTATTTATCAAATACATGAATTGTATTCATCTAACCAAACATGAGTACATGTAAATTTGAATCAATAATTCATGAATTTTATATTTAAACAAAACAATTGAATTTATCAAATATATGGATTTTGAATTCATAGATTTTACAAAATCTATAGATTTTAAAATCCTTAAATTGAAACGAAGCCTTAGGGTTTTACTAAATAAAAAATAAATTAAAAGGAAAAAAGTACATATTAGACATTTCATTGTTCTTAATTAATATCATTTTCAACTACGTTAATCCGATTCTCGAATAACAAAGACCAATAATATGATCACACGTGGTACAAAAGTCAAACAGAGGTAAACAGCATTAAGACTTCTTTTCTTATTTTGGGTACACAGCATTAAGACTTCTGTATTCCTTTTATAACTCTTCGTTCTCACAGTTTCGTTTATCTTCTCTTCTGTGATCACGCCATTCGCAGTGAAAACAATATTGTTGTGAACAAAAAGAAAAAATGAATATGGGAAGGAAACCCTATGCTGCAAAGAGTAAAGAAAGAGCTCCCATGGTATACATATATATATTTATTTTTTTCTTTTAGTTTAATGTGTTTCATATTCTTGTTGTCTCTTGACGACGACTCTGTTCTTTTTTTTTTGTTGGTTTTGGGTTGTCGTATCTGGTTTGTTTATCGCTTTTGCATGTTTGGTTTTGGCTACGCTTTCTCTATGAGAAAACGCTTGTTTTATTCAATTATTGAAGGCTCATAAAAACGATAAAGATGTTTCGGGATTTTGTTCTTTTGAGAAGATATTATTATTTGAAAGGTCAGAAAAAGAAAATAAATAAATAAATAGAACATAATGGCTTATATTTAGTTTTAGAGGAGAATGTCACTTTCAAGTTTGAGAGTTTTCGAAGAATGCTTGAATGTGTTTCTGGTAAACGGGAAAGATTATATTTTGTGCATAAATTTGTTCTTAATACATTTCAGTTGTGTGTTTGTTCTGTTTTATTTTCCGTTGCTAATAAATCTTTAATTCTTGATACAATGAGTTGTAGTCTAAAATGAATCATATTTTCTGGACGAAATTTTTTCGAGTGAAATAGGTTATAGAGTTTGATCTCATTTATTAATGTGATATCTACTTAATTTGGATAGAAATCTGAAGGGGGGAAGGAATTGCCGCCTCAAATAACAAATCCTTCTTTGGAGAGAGCGGAATTGCGGACTGAAAAAACAAATCAATCCTTGGAGAAAGTAGAACCACAGCCTACAATGCAAGTCAATTCTGGTAACGTATCTTCGAAAAGAAAAATGAAAGGGAAGCACGCTGTTAGTGTTAGTGTTAGGCGCTCTGTACGACTTCAAGGTACAGTTGTGCATACTCACAACCAGGACATTAAGCGTGTGATTGAAGAGGTAGCTCTTAGTGAAAGTGAGAAAGAAGATGAACCACTACCATATGAGGAGATGGAACAGCCCGAACCAACTACGGAAGATAAAAACTTGGAAGACAAAGTTGACTACCTAATACAACTGATAGAAAGTCAACAAAGCAAATTTTCCCCTCATGAGAACCCGTGTATGTGTCAAGCCAGATATAAAAGCTTGTATTTTGACTCCCAAAAAAAGGTATCAGCACTTGCTTGCATATGTCTCTTTGTTTCGGATGACCTCAAGTGTCATATTGCCTTAAGTACTATTTATGTCTTTTTTTTTTCTTCCCTCAAACACAGATTGAAACCTTAACAAATGAAAATCATCAGCTAGCTTTGAAGTTAGAAAATACGCTGGGCAAACTTGAAGCAGTATGTTCTTTAGACATTAATCAGATATGTTGTTCTCTCACTTTTCTTTAATTGTCTATATAGCAATTTCATGTGTCTGTATTCTTGTTGTTTCAAAACTGTGTAGAAACATACCCTTTTGCACAACATATATTGGATATAAGATTTGTGATAGGAATTTCATCCTCTGTGGTAAGCACTAAAACAAATTATGTTTTGATGTTTAGCTCTGCTAGATTGGACTCTGATTGTTTCCTCCTCCAACTAAACACAGTGATATGATGCCTTGTGGTTTAGTTTTTCTAAAGCACATAGAATGAAGAAAGTCTCAGGAATATAAAAGCATTTACTTGTCCGAAAATAGATATGGTAGTATACGCGCTAAGTATTCGTGGTCCCCTTACCCATAGCCTTTGGAGGTGGATATTGGACTAATGTTTTTTGTGCTGCTGTACATGCAATTGCAAATGTGAACTGATCTTGATTGATAGCCACAGGAAACTAATTTTCACAGACACTTTCCCCCAACTGGGTAGATGGCTCCCGAAGCTTTTGTTGTTTTCTCTTAATTATCACGTTGCTTCGTATCATTGTTTAAGCTGCAGTGCTCCATACGTTGTCAAAATTTAGTGCATTAAAAGCCTATTTAGATGCATATGGAATAAATTGTGGTGTGCACAAGTCTGTATTTCTTTTCCTCAGAAGTAAAATTCACTTTTCATTGGACACACTGGAATTTTAGGTTTTGAGTTTCAATAAATATCTGTAAGAACATATCTATCTGCATGGTGAGCTGAGTACATTGGAGATTATTTTGATTTAAACATTATTTGTTTGCATGAAAGAGTAACTTTTAGGCTAAGAGAATAATACTTTTGGCATCCATTCAAATTTCATACTTAGAGAAACGGAGTTTATTTTCATTTAACTTGAGATGTGTTGACATATAACTTACAAATGTTTTTTTTTTTTTGCTTGTAGAATGAGAAATATATTCGATCATATTCAGAACTGATGGAGAAATGGAAGGATATGTTCTTGGTCTCAAATCTAACAAAAGCTGCAGAAAATGCAGTAAATATATCCTCTCATGCAAGACATGCGCAAGAGGCTGGTCGTGAAGGCAAACCTTCATCAGCCAAGAGGAAGAAACTTAACAAATAAAGTGAAAAGAACTGATATTTTCCGTATATGTTATCTCCAATCAGTTGAAAATCCATATTGTGCTTCATTGTAATTGTGGCAGTTCTGTTGTACCTTGGCTTTTAGTGGCCAAGTTTATTTTGAAACCGAGTCAGGTGTATGGCTCTTCAGTAGCTTGGAGCATATAACAGTTTTTACTGGTCTGTCATTCTTTAGTTTACGTAGGATGGAGCATAACCCTTTTGAACTCTCTTTTAAAGATTTGATGTATAACTTGATTGCTTAAACTGGAACCAGTGTCGTCTTATTATGGGAACCGGACTTGTGAAACTTTGTAAAACCTGGGGTGTTAGTAGTATTGATAGGATATTTTGCTTTGTTTGAGACCCTGAATTCTCCGAGATAAGAAAGGATTTAATTGTGCAAATTGTGTCCACAGCTTGAGAGAATATATCTCAATGCTTTTATCTTTTCGCTTCAGTCTACTGGAAAAGGTTTATTCGAAGTAAGAAAATGGTGAAGCGGAGGTTCCAGGAGAGAAATGTAAAATATAGAAAATATCAAATTTTTATTAGTTTATTCAAGGAAAGCGTCAAAATTTACATTTCAAGTGAAAAGCAACTTGAAATTTTGATACAAGACAACCCAGTGGCTGCGTTTCATGAGAATCATGACTGCTTACAGCTCTTGCTCGCGAAAGCTCTCATCAAGAGAAGTAGATAAACCAAACAACTTTGTCGCAGGTGTTGGCACTGCTTCATAATAACCATCATCATCTGCTATGGCAGATGATGGAGATGAAAAGTCTAAGCACATTCCTTGTAGAACTTGCTCATATGATTCAGAGAGATCTTGGGAGGTCATTTGGTGGTACTCTACCAGCTGATGAAGGCACTGATTTTCTCTAATCAGATTCGCATTTTCATTTGCTAATCGAGATTTCTCCGCAAGCAGAGCCTCCATTTGAAGCCTCACCTGCCCACAAAGTAGAAACATTATTAACACTTCTCCAGTATTTTTGAATGCTACGATTTAACCACAAAAAAAAAAAAAAAGGCCTACCAGATCATCTTCCTCTGGTCTAATCCCTTTATCAAACCCATCTCTAAGTCTCCTGTTATCTTCCTCTAGCAATGTGCATCTCTCTTGCATGAAACATAAGTCCCATTTTATCGATTTCAGTTCTCTTGCGAGTGAAGCTGCTTTAGTTGCCATGGAAATTGCAAGCTGCAAGCAGGTTCAAAGCAAACTATTAGAAACAGTCTGGCTTAATAATGATAAAGCATTACATTGACTTGAGAGAAAGAAGAAACCAACATTTTTGGCTTTCTTCATCCTTTTATCTTTTGGGCTTGGCTCTTTTTCCTTCTGGGGATCCTCCGAACTTTCATTAGGATCAAACTTCCTCTTCACTCCCTTGTTGGTCTCTTCTTGATTCTGTTGCTCTCTTGATTCCTCTTCTTTACACTCTGTTTCCTTGAGTTTAGCGTGGAGTATTTCAGTCAATGTGGGCGGTTTGGCCAGATCTCTAGCACCCTAGAGCATAGGAAAAAAAAAAAAAGAGAATAATAGCTATTAGTTTCAAAACCTCAAATTTACATCAAATAAGCAAATTGAATAGCTTCAATTTACCTGAAGAGCATTGTCAATATTGTTAGAAAGCTGAGACAAAGTGTGAGCAACAGAGTCAAACCCTCTTAGCAGAAGTAGTGAATCCTCCTTTAATTGCTTCGTTCTATCTGATTCTCCAATTTTCTAAGAAAAGGCCACAAAAATCTCAGATACCCATCAACTCAATTTCAATATAGAACACATACAAACAAGTCATTCGAACATTTGAAATCAATAACCCACCTCTCGTTTGACTTGATTTTCTCCATCTGATAGTTTTCTACTGCGATCCTCGAGAATCGAATCAACCCGGGTACGCAAATTGCTCCAAAAACGCTTATCTGAAGATGGGCTGTACAGAGGAGAAGTACCCATGACGCCTGAAGACTTCTGTAATCAATGATCCAACAAAGTTATGAGAAAAGTTGCCCTTTGAAGTTATGAACCAAGAGAAATATAAAGTTCCCGAAGAAGAAGATACCTTGTTGAGGTGGGCCGGTGATTGAGTATCCACTGAAGCTGCCATTAGAGAGAGGGAGTGTCAGAAAAGTGTAACGGCTAGTTTTGAAAGAACTGAAAAAGACGGAAGGTTTAAATAGAGGAGCCGATTTGGTTAACGTTTAAAAATATATCTGAATTGTTTATTTTATTATTGTCTACCTAAAACTGGACTTGGACTTGGTCCACTCATTAAAGTGATAAAGCTTTTCACCAAGCCTTACATTGAATCCAACGGCTGAGATCTTTTATTGAAAATCTAAGGGCTAGATTTTGTCTTATAATCTTTGTTTTGTTGCTTTCAAATTGTTTAAGAGTTAATTAAAGACAAATGCAAATTCTATATAGCTGGCTAACAGCTTAACACTTTAATCTAGGCATAAAACGCCATGTTGAATAGATCCTTCTTTGTTGATGAACAGTTCAGTTTGATCAATGATTTGTCCTGTCAATAGAGGCAAAAATCAACAACGGGCAAAAGGGCTGTGACAATTTGTCAATAAAATCACTGTAAATATAAAATTTGATGCAGTGAGATTGAACAGAATATTTTCTCTTTAACTTAATCTTAAATTTAAGTCTTTAACTGCGATATTAAAATTACCCGGGAATTTTAACTGTAAATTTGGCGAGGAAGAGGGTGACTGTTGGGCCTTTTAGCTTTATCCAGTACACAAGGTTCTGAAACAACGAAGATCAAAAGTAACAAGAGTTTAATGGCTACTCTTGCTTCATCATCACCCTCTCTTCTCTTCTCTTCACCACTCTCTAAGCTTTCTCAACCTTCACTCTCTCCTTTACGCCTCTCTTTTTCCTCTTCTTCTTCTTCTTCTTCTTCTTCTCATTTCTCTTCTTTTCTCTCCATTTCTCCTCCTTTCTTCACACAGCCAAGTTCAAGAGGACCCTTTATTTCTTCCTTCTCAGTCAGGGCCAGTGCCGCTGAGAAGAAGAAGGCCCTTATAGTTAATACAAACAGTGGTGGACATGCAGTTATCGGGTTCTATTTTGCAAAGGAACTTCTGGGTTCAGGCCATGAGGTCACCATCTTGACTGTTGGTGATGAGAGTTCTGACAAAATGAAGAAGCCTCCATTCAGCAGATTCTCTGTAACACAATTTTCAATACCCTTTTCTCTATTTTGCAACATTAAGGCTTTTAGAGTGATTGTTTATTCAAAAAAATTATAGGAAATTACAGGTGCTGGAGGCAAGACGGTGTGGGGAGACCCAGCAGAAGTTGGAAAGGCTGTGGGAGGAGCAACATTTGATGTGGTTCTTGACAATAACGGCAAGAACCTTGACACTGTGAGGTCTGTTTACTTTCATTCTTGAAACTCTATCTTGAAATTTATGGCTTTGCTTTTGTAAATACAAATCATAAGAGTTTTGAAATCATTCTATGATATTAATACAGTATCATATCGAATAACTTATTATCAGACAAAAAGATACAGTATTCTCAAAAACTGTTCATCCACGTCTAATGACGAAATATTCATTGTACGAAACATTCATTGTCTACATGCCTTTCGATATAAATAGGCCTGTGGTAGATTGGGCAAAGGGTGCCGGCGTGAAGCAATTCCTGTACATCAGCAGCGCTGGAATTTACAAGCCAACCGATGAGCCTCCTCATGTTGAAGGGGTATGATGAATGCATCAGAATTAATTGAGTCTACTTTCCGAAACAAAATATAATCTTCATTTCACTGATCAGGATGTCGTTAAAGCTGATGCCAGTCATGTCGAAGTGGAGAAATATATTGCAGAAACTTACAGCAGTTGGGCAGTTTTCCGTCCACAATACATGATCGGATCCGGGAACAACAAAGATTGCGAGGAGTGGTTCTTCGATCGTAAGTGGATAAATTGAAACCAATCTTTCTAAACTTATTAGTTATTATCATTTCATTCTCATGAAATGGATATGATGTGAATTACAATCCGCAGGAATTGTCCGGAAAAGGCCAGTGCCAATTCCAGGTTCAGGGATGCAACTGACGAACATTTCCCATGTCAGGGATTTATCCTCTATGCTTACTCTGGCTGTGGAGAACCCTGATACGGCAAGTAGTAATATCTTCAACTGTGTGAGTGACCGTGCTGTGACTCTTGATGGAATTGCCAAACTGTGTGCTCAAGCAGCTGGGGTACCAGTTGAAATCGTGCATTATGACCCAAAAGCTGTTGGAGTTGACGCAAAGAAGGCGTTTCCTTTCCGTAATATGGTAAGGATTTGATATTCAACGGTTCAAAAATAAAAAATTTATAGTCCAAATCACATATTCCCATTGATTTGATTCACTGAATTCTGGGTTTTGCAGCACTTCTATGCAGAGCCAAGAGCTGCCAAGGACATTCTGGGGTGGCGAAGTTCCACAAACCTACCAGAAGACTTGAAGGAGCTATTTGAGGAGTATGTCAAGATTGGGCGTGATAAGAAGTCCATGCAATTCGAGCTAGATGATAAGATATTAGAATCCCTCAAGGTTCCAGTAGCTGTTTGATATATCAGAAAGACAAATTGCCTTTTCCCTTTCTTCTGTCAAAATTCTGACTAATTTTATCTTTTTATCCAAATTAAATAATTGAAATAAAGTTGCTACAAGATCGAAAACCTGATTCTGTAGCGCTCAAAAGAACCATAAAATGTAACTGACAGTTCTTCAACGTCTCCAAAGGCATTTCAAAGTAGTGTCCACCGAACATCAAATGGTGTCTTAAGCATTATACAACAAACAATGCTGATTCTACATACCCAGAAAAAGATGGCTTCCATCTACCAGTTACTTGAAGGTTACAAGTACTAATTGAAGACAACATGAAGCCCCAAAAGATACTTCTCTAAACCAGAATCTAAAACTAAATCCTGTTCCTAAGTATTGTTGGAGCTACAACTAGAGGACTCAGATGTTCTAATATCTAAAGAATAAAGAGACTTCTAAAACCTAACTTGAATGAATCTCCTACACTTAGACAACAGTGGACAAGCTTAACAGAACAAGCTTGTCAATTAAAAAAAAGGCTGTTTCTCACTACATGTTATCAGGTAATGTAGAGTGTAGACACATTCCGACTTCTATTCCTCTTGCTTGATTTTGAGCCCCTTAAGTTGTGATTCCAATTCATCCTCATTATCAGCATCCTCATCTTCAGCCTCCTCATCAAAATCTTCTCCTTCCGGATCATTCTCATCCAATGGCCCAAGCAAATCAGGTGACTGCTTAAATATATCCTTCACCTCATCAATCCCTTCATCAGATATGAAATTACAGTTAATATTTAGCATCTTGAAACCAGGTTTGTTGACAGCAACCTGTGCCAAGAGCCTTGCCCCAGCTCTTCTGATTGAGTTTGTGCTCAAATCAACTTCAGTTAACTGGCCATGACCCTCTTCCAATGATTTGCCAATCAAAATAGCACCTTCATCCTTCAGTTCATTCTCAGACAAGTTTAACTTAGTGAGGAATTGTTTAGCTGCAATACAAGCGGCTAAAGAAGAAGCACCTTTGGCTGTGATGTCATTTCCAGCCAATTCCAGAACTTCAAGTGAGGGTGCAGACTCCTTGAGAGCATTGGCAAGAGCTTCTGCCCCCTCATCGTCCAAGTTCAGATAACTAAGGTAAATCTCAGTAAGATCAGGAAATGCAGATAAAGCTTTACTCAGAGCTAATCCAGCTTCCACACCGAACATATTGTCACGAAGATCAAGCTTCTTCAGATGGGTACATCTTCCAAGTGCTTCAGCTAGGGCAACGCCTCCCTCTGAGCCAATTCTTGTTGAAGAACAACGGAAATCCTCCAACAAAGGAGAATGTTGCACCATTTCAGCAATAGCAACTGCACCCTCATCTCCCGTCATGTTATTGTGAAAATGAAGGACTTTAAGCTTCTCAGTGGAAGGAATTAGCTCACAAACTGCTCGTGCAGCTTCCTCCGAAATGCCATCATTCATCAAATAAAGCTCCTCCAGATTATTCTGTGATTTGAGGAGAGCCTCGAAAGCCCTAACACCCTTTTCTCCCAAGGCGTTGTTTGAAAGGTTTAGGTACCTCAAATGACAACCTTCCAAGGCAGAAGAAAACATAGCTATAACTTCAAGGGCTTCCAACTCTGGCCTTCCAGCAATAAAATCTGATAGGTCTACTTCAGTCAGTTGATCCTTAATTGAATTCAAAATGGGCACTGCAACCCTGGCTGCACCCAAGCCAAAACTTCTGTTGCTGAAAATAATCTTGGTAAATGAGTTTCCTGGATTCCTTAGGAGCCCTAGCACATCCTCAGCCTCCTCTTCTTCTATAAACGCCCGGCGACCTCCAGATATATCAAAGATGGTTTGACTAGCAGCAGTAGCCTTATCAGTTATCATCATCTCTCCATCCTCCTTTTCTCTAGGGCCTCTTTTAATAACTTCCAGCATCAACTTACTGGATTCTTTGGCATAAACTTGCACAGCAGAACTTCCATCACCATCTGGCTCCTTCTCATAGTGTTGGTTTGCAGCTGTAAAAGCTAACTCTTCTATTTGCTTGGCATCCTCCTCAGCCTCTTCTTTGCCCAGCAGGCCATACTTTCTTGAGAAAATGGATGGAGTGGTAAGATTCTTTGTCATTCGCTCAACAAGCATTAGCCTAGTACTCTGACTAGGGGGCCACAGCTTGACAGATAATATGCGTTGTTGGAAAGTTTGTGATGCAGAATCCATGGTCAAGTAACCTGGAAACATGTATTGCAAATATATTACAAACTTGTAGCAAAATCAACCACAGTAATTCATGATTATTGAAGTGTAGCATCTCAAAATTTGAAGCATATAAGCAGTAAAATGGAACAGCAGAGAACTACTTAATATACTTCATAATGTAACTCAAAACTGATACTCCAAGTTAGCAAGTTTTGTGATTACAGAAAATCAGAAGTTAAATGGTAGAAACACCCAGTAAATAGTGAATATGAGATGATACATTGTTGACCTGATAAGTGCAGCTGAAAATGGGAAGTGTCATAAAATTGGTTCATAGGAAGGTCACAGTTCTAAAGTGAAAGTATTCAAAGAAAAGAAGGGAACTTGACTCCAAGATGCAGGGCAATGAAAACACAAGGCCATGTCCACAGAAAAAAACTGCTGAGGATGGGGAGGTATAAAAACACTAGAAAAAATAATCACCATCAAATTGTGCAATAAATTTACTTAGTCCAAAAGCTAAACCTTGATTACCTCTTTTGAAGCTTAACCTATGTACTTTCGAATAACCATAATCATAGTCAGGGAACCGATGAGTACACTCTTTCCTAAGAGTATTACAACTGAACTACTATTATTTAACACCATATAACTACCAATCAAATACATATGTTCTCAGGATGCCAGAAATCAAACACTACTCAGCCTCACATGAAATCTAATTTGAACTTAAATAGATTCAGCAACTACAACAAAAATGTATAATATAATCAGATTCCAATGGGATAACTTTTTTAGCTGAAGTAATACTATTTATCATAGAATCAGTTCCATTTCTGTAAGTAATAATTAATTAAAGAAACTCTGTTACACTCAATATGTAAGATGTGTTTAAATATTGCTAGTGTGAAGGTGTTTCTAAACAAGGAATTGCAAGCCACTTGCAAGTGTAAATAATGGTAATGGAGGTGCTAAGGTAGGTTGGAGGCAGTAAGTGCAGTGTAGTGCTAACAGTGATGAAATACTAATAACAGCAGAGAAGCAATTATATTGTGCAGCCATGAGCAATGACATGAGTAAAACTCAGAAGCACTAAAATTAAAAAAAGACAGGATATATTGCCACTGAAGCCAAAGTTGTCTATTTCATATGATGCAGTGGAAGAAATAGTAACAAGGTTGTAGTGATGTGAATAGAATTTTTTCCTCCATTAATTACAAAAAAGTCACAAAGTTATTTTAATTAACTAATTCATCCCAGCAAGAAAAGTCATTTCATTAAACAATTTAAGACAACATAAGCACAAATATTTATTCCTTATTAGTAATGCCAACATCATCAGACAAATAATTGTGGTTCACATATTCATAGAGCAGTTGGTATGAATGCAAAAATGAATGTGGGATCACAAGTTAGTTAATGCTTCCATTAAATCTATAAGGGGTGCCCAACATTCCCAAAACAAGAAAAACAGTTGAAACATGCAAAATAGAAAATCAAACAATGAATGACCAACAGGTATATTCATTCTATACATGTTGAAAGACTTAAATCACATGTCCCCTTATCAAACCAAACAACATATACAACTTACAGTATTATAGCACAGAATATCGTATATGTATAAGCCAATACAAAGTCTCAAAAAAACTTCATACAAGAACCCCAAAGTTTGAGACAAATAAAAATCCAAGGGCATGTTTGGTTAACTCTTTTCGAAACAATTCAGCTGTGAAAAGACTTTTTGGTTAACTACATTGGAAATTGACTTAATACTATTCTCAGACATTCTTATTTTTAGAATAAGTTCATGTAGTTTCCATAACAGTTGAGAATAATTACAAAAAAAAAAAATCACGTGTTTTCTCATATAATCCTTTCTGATTTTGCAAAAATAAGAAATATAAAACATGCCCCTCACACTTTGGAAGCGTTTATTAATAACTCTAGTGAAAAGAAATAATTCGGTGAGCATATAAAGATGACAAGCAAAACAATGTTCTTGGTTTTTTATGCATGATAAAACCATTCAGTGGCATGCACAAAATACAAGTCAGACGACTAGAAACAGTCACATTAGCAATACAATAAGAAAATCAATAACAAAAACCCCATCCATTGAAACAACGAACAAAAAATAGAAACATCTTAATTTAGTTATTGTTATTTCGATTTCCAAAATAGGGTCTCAACTTGGTTAAATTGTCATTCAAGAACTTCCTTATTGAAATTTTTTCAATACAGGCAAATCATAAAGACACGAAACGATTAGAATTTAACCGTTCCAATGGATTTTAAATTTTACTTTTCTTGACTTTTTGCGACAAATGCATTGACATCACTAATAATTTTGGTTAAGGGCACAGAAGTGAACCCACAAAATACCCATCCAAAAAGCAATTTGTCCTCCAACATTTTTCTAAGCATCCCAATTCCCAACAGGTTGAAATCATTCTTAATCATTATAAAAGATCCAAAGAAAACCACAAATTACAAGTCCACATATATACATTACAAGACCCAGTTTTCTGC
>WYDK02000080.1:4976999-4987085 GCA_009867345.2 Toxicodendron radicans
CCTTTAATTTTCCTTTACTTTGTTAATAAATAACTTCTAGGGATAGTGAAGGAAATTAATTTATAAACCAAAGACAACATTCTGGCGGCAAAGTAACAAAAATTCAAAGACCAGTAAATTAGGTTCGGTAACTTCTAACAAAAGCAATTGCAGACGCTGGCCGGCGGATCTCCAAAAGTTTCTGATTATCGTCATCTTGTTTATTGTTGTCTCTTTCCCATGCTCAATAATGCCACATGTACAATCTCTCTTCTTATTTCTTTGATTTTTATGTGTCCTACTTTGTCCAACTCCACCTCCTACCCCCACTTTTATTTATCCTTGCTTCAATTCATGTTTCTGTGCACACACTTCCTCTCTTGAACTGTTAGGATTTTGGATTCAGAAAAATTCAAGATTGGATGTTCAGGAGAGAATAGTTCTATAAAGTACAAAGGTATAAATTCATAATCTCACTTCTGTATGTAATTAATTTCATAACTTAGTTATGCACAAATTTGGAAGACAGTAAATTGATTGGAATGCATGATTTGTTGTTAAAGATTTTCTATCAATTTCCAAACACTTGCTGAAAGCTTAAGGAGATACAGAATGGTTGAAAAGTCCTTTGCCCTTGATGCTGTCATCAAGGAAGCTGTTGATCTGGTATGTATTTTAACAAAATCTTTTTCTTTTCGTATATCAATGATTCAGTGGTCCATTTGGTAAAACTAAAATTGAATCATGCAGGAAAATGTGCCTCTTGAAGAAGTTTTTGAAAACCTGAAATGTACGAGGAAGGGTTTGGGCTCTGATGATGTTAAAGAGCGATTGGATTTATTTGGATACAATAAACTTGAAGAAAAAAAGGTTACAAGTGTTTTCAGCTCGCATTTCTTAGTTTTTGTTACGTTCTTTTTATTGTTTGAGCGGTTTCCACTCATTGAATCTTTCACTTCTTCTACAGGAAAGTAAAATATTAAAGTTTTTGGGCTTTATGTGGAATCCTCTCTCATGGGTAATGGAAGCTGCGGCTATCATGGCTATTGCTCTTGCACATGGAGGGGTAAGTCTGCTAATTGATACTGTGCTATGATAATTTAATTATGAGGTCCTTGATTTATTCTAGTTCTAGTTTTGGTCTGACTTAAGTTAAAATAACACCAATTTATCACAGTAAATCTGATTTTAATTTTCTTTGAATAGCAAATCTTAGAGATGATTTCTTTATTTTGCAGGGAAAAGATCCGGATTATCATGATTTCGTTGGCATCTTGGTCTTGCTCATAATAAATTCTACCATCAGTTTTATAGAGGAAAATAATGCAGGCAATGCAGCAGCTGCTCTTATGGCTCGTTTGGCCCCAAAAGCTAAGGTCTCAATCATTGCAGATTTGTTTTACCTCAGAACTTCACCAGGTCTATAGATGTTGTTTTGATATTTATTTTTAATTAGTAACAAACTATTCTTACCAGGTCCTACGTGATGGAAGATGGAGTGAGGAAGATGCAGCAGAGTTAGTTCCCGGAGACATCGTCAGTATCAAACTTGGAGACATTGTTCCAGCTGATATGCGTCTTCTAGAAGGAGATCCTTTGAAAATTGATCAGGTAATTATTCACTGAAATTGTATACATCATGTCAATTCATAATTTAAATTTGAACGGCACATCTTGTTCAAAAATTCAATTTTCTTTCAAGTATGGGAGCAGGGGAAGGAGAAATGTATTTAGCATGATTATTTTGACAGCATTAAGAAATTTTATAATATGATCGCAATTCTCAAAATTTCTGACAGATTAAAAAAAATTATGTGTGTAATTGATGTTATAACTGAAATTTTACCCTGAATTTAACAAATTTCTTTCTTACTTGCAGTCAGCTCTTACTGGAGAGTCTCTTCCAGTAACCAAGAATCCTGGTGATGGGGTCTACTCAGGTTCAACATGCAAACAAGGTGAATTAGAGGCAGTTGTTATCGCAACCGGAGTTCACACTTTCTTTGGGAAGGCGGCTCATCTTGTTGAAAGCACTACTCATGTTGGGCATTTTCAGAAGGTTCACATTAGAGCCAAATTGCTAAAATTATGTAGCTTTATGTGCAAGTAAGTGTTATAATAATGTCGATTTAGTATTACTTATTGTAGTTATTTGATGATTCCAGGTTCTAACAGCAATCGGAAACTTCTGTATTTGCTCAATTGCTGTTGGAATGGTTATTGAAATCATTGTGATATATGGGCTTCAAGAGAGGGGATATCGTGTTGGTATAGACAACCTACTTGTCTTACTAATTGGTGGCATTCCCATAGCAATGCCAACTGTTCTTTCCGTTACTATGGCCATTGGTTCACATCGCTTGTCTCAGCAGGTCTGAAAAACACAGCCAAATGGCCCAAATCTAAATTAGTTGGTTTTGTTATTTCATGAGCTAATGGAGCATAGTTGAATAATTTTATTTTTTTTCAAATATAAGGCATTGACCTTTGTCTTGTGCAGGGTGCAATAACCAAAAGAATGACTGCCATTGAGGAAATGGCTGGAATGGATGTGCTGTGCAGTGATAAAACAGGCACTTTGACACTAAACAAGCTTACAGTGGACAAAAATATGATTGAGGTTATATTCTTGAGTTGTTCTTAATTTGTGCTCTCCCAGCCCCATATTCAGAAGTTCCATCTGATCAGTATTTCTGATATGTCCTTTACAATTTTGATTATACATTTTTCAAATATAATGATACCATCCATGTCGTTGCAGGTTTTTGCCAAAGGTGTTGACAAGGACATGGTAGTACTTATGGCTGCAAGAGCATCGAGATTAGAGAACCAAGATGCTATTGATGCTGCAATTGTTTCCATGTTGTCAGACACTAAGGAGGTACCATACTCTTCCAATGAAATGCAAATTTTATTTTATGCAAAATAAATTAATAAATAAATCTAATCACTTTTATTGGAATGAAACAATAATCATGTGTTCGATGGTTATTTTGAAGGCACGAGCTGGAATTAAAGAAGTTCACTTCCTTCCCTTCAATCCAACTGATAAAAGGACTGCACTTACATATATAGATGGTGTTGGTAAAATGCAGAGAGTTAGCAAAGGTGCACCAGAGCAGGTAAAACGTACAGTTTTATTGTCCTCAAAGCTAACTCATGGAAATATAATCCGTAATTGCTGAGCTCTTTTCATTAATACTTGTGTAGATTCTCCATCTAGCTTACAACAAATCAGAAATTGAAAAGAAGATACATGCAATAATTGACAAGTTTGCTGAACGTGGACTAAGATCCCTTGCAGTTGCTCGCCAGGTGACTAACCTTTTTCAAACTACTTGGCGTCATGTACAACTTTCTCTCATTTCTTTTCTGAACAATGGAGTTTCTTAATCTCCAGGAAGTGTCTGCTGGCAACAAAGACAGTCCTGGTGGCCCCTGGGAATTTGTGGGCCTTCTCCCTCTCTTTGATCCTCCACGCCACGACAGTGCTGAAACAATTAGAAGAGCTCTAGATCTTGGTGTCAGTGTTAAAATGATCACAGGTTTGTATCACTACTAATTATGAAATTTCATATTTTTCATTGAGACGCATCGGGGTGGTCTATTGCTAGGAAGAGCTCAAATTAGTATCCTCATTCATTCAATTAAAACCTTGCAGGTGATCAACTTGCAATTGCTAAGGAAACAGGAAGAAGGCTTGGAATGGGCACAAACATGTACCCCTCATCATCTCTGGTTGGTGAGAGTAAGGAAGAGGGACATGCAGCGCTTTCGATTGATGAACTCATTGAAAAAGCTGATGGTTTTGCCGGTGTCTTTCCTGGTGAGTTTACTGGTTAAATTTGTACAACAGTTCATTTCAATTTTCCATCCAATTTTTTATGCCACATTTTTCATCTGCAGAACATAAATTCGAGATTGTCAAAAGATTACAAGCTAGAAAGCACATCTGTGGAATGACTGGTGATGGAGTAAATGATGCTCCTGCCTTAAAGAAAGCTGACATAGGAATCGCTGTGGCAGATTCCACAGATGCCGCCCGTAGCGCTTCTGATATAGTTCTAACAGAACCTGGGTTGAGTGTAATCATAAGTGCCGTCTTAACAAGTCGTGCAATCTTCCAAAGAATGAAAAACTACACGGTAACCTTACCATAATTACCATTCTAGTTAACTCCTGCATCATGTTGAGTAGTGTTAAAAACTAAATTTCATTTTCTTCCTCCAGATTTATGCCGTGTCTATTACTATACGTATTGTGGTAAGCTTCTACTTAACTAAATTTCTATATATTTATAACATGAAAAAAAAAATTTAATTAAAGTGCATCCTGTATTAGTCACTTCTCATTTTGAATGGTTTTTGCATGACAGCTAGGATTTTTGTTGCTGACAGTCTTCTGGAAGTTCGATTTTCCTCCTTTCATGGTTCTTGTTATCGCCATTCTTAATGATGGTTAGCTTAATAGATTTCATAGGACTTTTATATCTGTCTTTCTGTGACATAATCTTCTAGCCTTTCTTGTTAACTCATATTGATATGCCCTGCTTGGCTCATAGGTACTATCATGACCATCTCCAAAGACAGGGTAAAGCCTTCTCCCCTCCCTGACAGTTGGAAGCTCGGTGAAATTTTTGCAACAGGAATTGTACTTGGTGGTTACCTGGCTCTAATGACAGTCGTCTTCTTCTGGGCAGCTTATGAAACTAACTTCTTTCCAGTAAATTCCCATCCTTTTCAGTAAAATTATCTCATTTATTGTTATTTGTTATCCTGCATCATTGACACATCATATATTTCCTTATTAAGATCTCAAACTTAATTAACTATTTATCCTTATTTCCTCTTGGCAGAAACATTTCCACGTGAAGAACTTCAACCGGCACCATTTTAATATGTCTGATGACAAAATTTCGACTGAACTTAAAGAAAGGATGGCATCAGCAGTGTATCTTCAAGTCAGCACCATTAGCCAGGCCTTAATTTTTGCGACACGCTCCAGGGGCTGGTCATATACTGAGAGACCTGGCTTTCTGCTTGTCATTGCGTTCGTTATTGCTCAATTGGTATTTTCCCTACCCATATCAATGCTCTAAAGATATGTCTTTTATGAATGAAGTTATCAAGATTTGAATTCTGGATTCTTACTCTTTGCAGATTGCGAGTGTGATATCTGCCACTGCAACCTCGAAGTTTGCAGGGATCAGAAAAATCGGTTGGGGCTGGACAGGGGTCATTTGGTTGTTTAATATCGCAACTTACTTGCTGCTTGATCCTATCAAATTTGCTGTCCGATATGCACTCAGTGGAAGAGCCTGGGGTCTCGTTGTAGACCAAAGGGTACGGAACTATACTTGCCCTTTCAAATGTAACCGGCCTTAAATTTCGAATTCTTATCACTCTTATAGTCATGAATTAACTCATGTATTTATGTGTAGAGGTCGAAATTTTAAGTACCCAATTTGAATCTACATTTGAAATTTCTACGAGTATATCAATAAATATATATTCTCTAACGCAAAGAACTTGCATGTGGTTTCTACCAGACTGCATTCACGAACAAAAAGGACTTTGGTAGGGAAGCTCGTGAGGCTGCATGGGCAACAGAACAGAGAACTCTACATGGCCTCCAGTCATCTGATAAAATAAGCACTTTTGGGAACCTCAATCTCATGGCAGAAGAAGCTAAAAGGCGTGCAGAGATTGCAAGGTCAGTCTTCATGCTGGAAAACAATTACTGATATTGATAAAAATCATCTTTTAATAATAATAATAATATTGACTTACCCATCTCGAGAGTTGAGTTCAGTGTGACTAGAAATCATTGTGAATGAAATTTTGCCAAACACACTAGTTTCTAATAGCATCTGGTTTTTCACAATTTATTTGGAGTGTGCAGGATGAGGGAGCTTCACACTCTGAAAGGGAAGGTTGAATCATTTGCCAAGTTAAGGGGTCTGGACATTGATGCCATGAACCAGCACTACACTGTCTAAGTCATCTGATCATATAATATGATACCCTTGTAATTTTACTTCATTCGTGGATTTTGTACAAGAATATTTTATTCTGCTCGTAATATTATTCGATTTCCTTTGTTTATAACCGTGTCATTTTTAGTTTCAAGGAAGTATATCTACGTTCACGTGTATCACAGTATCCGGCACATAATTCTCAAGTTACCCAAAAACATATAAAATAGGCTGTGCAGAGAAAAATAAGTAAACTTTTATAAATGAGTGAATGACAATTTCCCTACCAAGGTTTGCCGTAATTACATTTTCCCACCCATAAACTTTGACAAAAACAATTTCCTTATAGTCCTTCCAAAATTTCATCGATCAACATTTACTCACTGTCACTATAATTTCATGAGAAAATATTTGGTATTACAGTAATAGGACAATACTAGGCTCATAACCCAATTTCACAAACTTTCTCTTACAATCGCAATGTAGCAGCTCACAATTAGTCAGACGGAAAAATTCATCAAAAAGCAATTGTTAGTTGTCACGTCGCGGTTGTGAGGGAAATTTTGTAAAATTGAGTTGTGAGTCTATCTTTTCCCTACAATAATATTGTTGACTTACGAAGTAATTTTATATTTAAAAACTATCAACCACGTTTAATATAACTGATAAATGGGTTTGGTGCCCAAAAATTGACTTAAGAAATAAGGGAGTCCAAATATATATATACACACAAAAAACTATCAACCATGTTTAATATAATTGGGAAACGAGTTTAGATAGAACTCAAGCTCAAAAGCTAACTCAAGGGAGTAGAGAGTCCAACCATATATATATATATATATATATATTAAATTGACGATGTAAGATAAATACAACTTCTAACACCTTCTCTCACGTTCGGTGTGCATCGCCAGAGCTCAAACTCATCATCGTACCAAACAAACTTGGCTATGATATATGAGTTTTGGTATAACTCACTCCCAAAAGCTAGCTCAAAGGAGAAAGGAGTCCAAATTCCAACCACATATATACAACCTACAAAATTGATTATTCGAGACAAATACAACTTCTAACCATATCTATAGACAAAAATAACAATAGACAAAAGTATTTATAATTCTTGGGAGCCGTTTGGTTAAGGGAATGTTTTATTATTAGAAATGTTATATTAATGAGAAGATAGATTATCTGAAATATTACTGAGAATGTTTATTTGACAATCAAATATGATAATGCAAATAATATAAGATAACTTAACCTAGTGATCTTTCTTAATCTCCAACCAAAAGCCCCTTGGGTATTGTCTTGGTTTACTTGTTAACTTTTTCAAATCCCAATAAGGGCAGACACAGAGAAAGTGTTGCCAAAAACAGTTAAATTAGATGCTCTAATTACTTGGAAGTAGAGCAAGGTCATAAGCCATATACCCACTCTCACCAGAAAAGGACGATAATATAAAGTTTACAATAAATAGACATGTGTACTTCATTTTTCATAGTAGTTTCATTTTATGTATGTCAGTATTGATACGAGTTATAATCATAGAATGATGTTATGTCAGTATTGATATGAGTTATAATCGTAGAATGATGTTTGGAGGTACGATGTAGAATGTAGAACGTATATTAATTGATTTTCTCTTAAACGTTAACGTTCAATACTAACTAACTGTTTGAGACAAAAATTATAATATTAGAACAAAACCCGTTAAATTCTATAAGAGATTGGTTATCGAATCATCTTATTGGCATTTTTATGACCAGAAACTATTAATTTTCATTTTATGAAGATATAATTGTGAAAATTATAAAAGAAAAAACATGATCGATTCTTCTTTATTCTGATTCGTGAAAGCAGTGCACTACTTTCTCTTAAACAATACAGAAGAAAACAAAAGACATTTGAACAATCAACGCCTCAATCTTTATTGAACATTTTGTGCCTTTGACAAGAAGATAAGAATGTTGCTTAACTATTTATCATCATTCATCGCCCATTTGCCTTTAAGAATCCCACTACCATACACTTAATCAGTATCACCTCACTACTTTATAATACATTACATACTCCAACCACTTGTCTACGCCCGTGAGAAGCCGCCCCCTCTTTTTTTGTTGGTTTGCTTGTTTCCAACATACATTTATATTATTCAAACAAAACAATGAATACTTCACATACAGTTTTTTTTTTCCGAGTAAAAAGCCCAAGTGATCGCCCATATTAATGTCTGGGAGGACTTGAACTCGGGAACTCATGATATAGGACATTTGCTCCTTTACCATCAGGCCATCCAACGGTCGTTTTCATATACATAAAAAACTAGTTTAATACAATTAACACTTCTCTCACACACAACATGCACAGTTAGGGTCCAACCTAGGGTTAGGATTGGACTCACTATCTCCCTCACATTCGAGGTGCACGATTAGGGTCCAAACAAGATCCCAAAAGCTAGAAGAGAGTTCAACCACATATATATACTATAACAGTTTACGAAATTGAGAATATTTGAAAAATACAACTTCTAACATATATATTCACATAAAAATATGAAAAACGTTTTTGATCATTTATATAATCATGAGAGTATCTAGTAGTAAAAGATGTCATATAGACATATGAAATAAACGACTCCCATGTGCATCATTATCATATGATAATTTATTTGAAGTAAATCCAACCCTTTAATCTAAATCGACCCATTTTAATAATTCAATCAAATTAATGTCGATTGAAAGTTTGGTTAGATTGATTGATAGAATAAATTATGTAATGATGTTCAACTAACCAACATCAATATTAATGCAAATTAAACAACGAGTATTCTACTCATATATTATTAATATTACTATCACATGTAAATAGTGAAGGAATCATGTTTTGGGGACAAGCAGCCCCAATCCCTCTAATCCAACAAATTATAATAGAGCTAATCCTCCAAAATATCATTATTATATCTTCTTCTACCTCCCTCAATGCATGTGGACGTGGTATAGAATAGTATAATACAACAATTTTCAGAAGAATCATAACTTAACCATTCTTATCCACTCTCTTCGATTTTTATTAATTATAAATAATACATTTGTTAACGCTTATTTTACGTCAACTAATTACATACGGATGAGATAGAATTAGTGAATGTGTTTAGTATTGATTTTAGATAACAATAATAATAAAGACATAAAATAAAATAAATGACACAAAAGATTTGTATAATGGTTCTGGACGCCAATGACAAATCTTACATTCCACCATCATTTGGCTTTCACTTTAGTTTTGTTTGGCAATAAGCCCCGAAACTTGTCATAATGGAGTGCTTCAATTAGTTAGCTATTCTTGTCAATTAGTATAGAGATACTTCTAATGAGGCTTTTTCACTTACAGAGTACTATGACGTTACGTCATTGACCTATCTTTAGGATTATTATGAAACTTTCAAGCATATTCCAAATGAAACCATCAAACTATTTTATTTGATCTTGTAAAGATATTACAAATTTTACATCCTAGAACAATGAATCAGTGTACACAGATGCAAAGACAAATTCCTTATTCCAAAGGGACATATTTACTACACCTGATCTATTGCTCACGTATAAATGCCTGCATCAGTCACAACTGTGGCGTCAAAATTTTTCAAATGCCTGCTACAACAAGGTTTTAGATCAAGTTAATTCTGGCCATCTTTTTCGTTGATAAAAGGCTCAACTTCTTGAAAATTAATCACAGTAATCATTGTAGGGAAAAGAGATCTTACTGTAATGCCTTGCAATAATCCCACATTAGTTGGATCCCAATGCAAGCAGATTTTTCCAACCCCAGCTACAAAACAGTCTCCATGAACAGTTTCCAATAGAAAATTGAAAAAGGGTTATCGGTTACATCATCAAAAGTACTAAGAAAAGATATAAGGCAAAACAAATTGGTAAACTTATAGTTGGATGTACTATAACTCAATCACATTGTTTATAAAAATAATCACCGGAAGTATTTGTTGACAATCAATAATGAAAATTACATTTCTATTCATTCTTCCAAGCATACAATAGCAATGAAAAACCAAGACCTTGTAATTGGTTATCTCTAAATCGCTGAGAATAAGACCAGGTCAATACAGAAGGATCAAAAAT
>WYDK02000080.1:4987185-5003565 GCA_009867345.2 Toxicodendron radicans
TACGAAACCTCCTTCGAAATAAACGAGGACCAAATGTTGGTGTTTCAAAAAAATAATCACGATAAAGTCTATCATTATCTTAAACCCTATCACGTTGAATAACAACATGACCAAGAGTAGAACCACGATGACTTCGTAGCAATCGACTCTCAATTGCCATTTATTCTTCTTCAATTATCGCCATCGTTAGTAAATAAAGATCATCGTCATTATCATCATCAAAAAACATTTTGGATAAATAATTACAAGTCATGACTATTTATGATATATATTTTTGATAGAAAAAAATTTAAATGAATGATTATGAGATATGAATAATCATTCTTATATATAAAAAATTATAGCTGTTGGAAATATAACTTATTTTAAAAATTAAAAAATTTAAAATAATATTAAAATAATCGATGTTAGTTAAAATATGGAGCATGGTTAAAGTGAAGTTGTTAAAAGTTGTTCCCTAAAATAACTTTTTGGGATTTAGCTCTCCAAAATAATTAAAATATAGGAAGTATGGTTGGAGATACTCTTATGCAACTACTAGTGCGTATATATAAATTCTAAAGTATCAATATTATTATTATTATTATTATTCAACTTTTGTTGCATTTCACCCATATTATCTATCTGCCATATCAATAAAATTTAATTGATGTTACTCAATTTTATAAACTAATGGTTTCTTTATTATTTAATATAAATGATTTTGAATTATGAAAATATAAGAATAGTGTATATGCTATTTGTTAGTAAATAAAAATAGAAGTAACAAAATAATTTAAGCATGTGATGAAATTATACTGAAATACACTTGTCATTAACGTCCTCATCCACATAATACATTCTTATCAGTAATTTAAATTGAATCAATACTACAATTATAAAATGAGATATTAAAATATTTACCTGGTTTATCTTGGACTCTTAAAAAATATAAATTTATTATTATTTAAAAAAAAAAAAAAGATAATTAACTGAATCATTATCTTAATTAAAAGTTTAAAAAATGTTAAAAATATTGCTGACAATTTCAAATTATGAATCCTATAAAACTTCTCATTCAGTTTTCACGCAGCAACAGAACATAGCGAAGCTAGAGAGGGGGAGATACTGTGTAACTGTAAGCATCACATTATCTTTACTGTTTGGTGTTTTATTATGATCTTATGTCTCTAATCTTCGTCTCATTCTGATCTTTGTTTCGTTTTGAAAGAGCAATGACGGATAGCAAGGCTGTGACAATACGTACGAGGAAATTCATGACGAACCGTCTTCTTTCAAGAAAACAATTCGTGAGTCTTCTTCCACCATCGAACTCTCTCAATCTGTGTTGTTGTTGTTGTTGGATTCGGTTTCATTTGGGTTTTGTGTTAATGTAGGTCGTTGATGTTTTGCATCCGGGAAGAGCAAATGTTTCAAAGGTTTGACACTTTTCTCTACTCGTTTAAACAAAGAGTCGAAAGTTTTTCGAGGTTTTGTTTTATTGGTATGTGGAATTATTTACTGGATTGAGTTTATTTTATTTTATTTTTGAATTACTTATTCAAAAGGCAGAGTTGAAGGAGAAGTTGGCCAGGATGTATGATGTGAGGGATCCAAATGCCATTTTCGTATTCAAGTTCAGAAACCATTTTGGTGGTGGGAAATCTACTGGATTTGGTTTGATTTATGATTCTGTTGAGAATGCTAAAAAGTATGAGCCAAAGTATAGGCTAATCAGGGTAATTTTTTTTTTTTTTTAAACTGTTAATTATGATATTGAGTTCATGGTTACAACATTAATGACTTGTCTTTGTGTTTATACTGGGCTTCATTAAGTGTAGCTAGTTCGATTTTGGTGTTGTTCTTGCATCAATAACAACCAAATGAGTGAATTCGTTGTATCATCACTTCGATTTTTCAAATTGTATTTTATTTTGCATATGAGATTTCAGATTTTCTTATATATTCTGATTGTCTTTAGTAGTTTAAGTTGCCTTTTGTTGGATACATGTGAAAGTAGAGTCTGGTGGTCTTGGCTTAAGGCCTCTTCCATGTTTTTCCCTATTGCAATTGTCCCTCGTATGATGCAATAGATGTGAAATTGAGCTTTATGGTTTGGCTAAGTGTAGTTATAGTAGCTTTCTTAAACTTTGCTAAAAAACTATAAAACCATTGATGTTACTGGGTCAACACTCATGATCAGTGGTTAGTCGAACCATTAGACTTGTGGTTTACTCCCACAAGATTATGATTAAAGACTATTGTTTCTCACTTGCCAAAGATTGTAAGGTTCAGCCGAGTTTCAATTTCGAACTTGACTTTGCAAAGTGAATTGAGGGGATTTTCGGATTATAAATAAAGGTCAAAGGATAATGCTACATAAAATGTGCTTAGTTTGCATGGGCATGTTTTCCTATGAGGCATTGCTCACAGTCTTGTACAAGTAAACTCTTTCTCAACCTTTGATATTTTGTACAGAACGGACTGGACAAGAAAGTAGAGAAATCAAGGAAGCAAATGAAGGAAAGGAAGAACAGAGCTAAGAAGATACGTGGAGTAAAGAAGGTTTAGAATCAATTCCCTTTAGGCTCTTTTTTTTTTTTTTTATCATACTTGGGAATGATTTAATAATTGATGGTTGACATTTTAATTCCTGCAATTGTCAATTGTGCAGGTCAAGGCAAGTGACACTAAGAGTGGAAAGAAAAAGTGAACTTTTAGAGGGATTCTCAGGATTCTTCCATGCCTACAGACAAGGAGTTCCGTCTTGCCTAAACCTTTGTCCTCCATTAATTTTCATTTATTGTTTCTTGCCATCAATTTCTCTTCCATAGCTATTCTTGTAGTGAAAAACATGTTTTCCAGGATAATAAATTTCTCTTTTGAATTGCTATTTTATTTAAGGTGTCAATTCAATATGCCTGGTTATGGCAAAAGGAAAAAGAAAACAGTAAAAATGGTTGCAAAATTCCTTTGGTCCCAAGTAATTCTCTTAACATGCCAATGCACAAGACCTCCTGGAAAGCTGAAAGCTTGCAGATTGTGGTTGTTTAATTCCATTCAATCTTTTACATTGGAAAATACTGGACGTAGATTAGCCTTCCCTTTTTGGGTTATTCAAGTTATTTCATGAGGAAGAACAAATAACAAAAATGAAACGTAATTAATTATAATAATACAATTCTAATTTGGTTGATCATCCCATCACCGTCACATTAGGAAATTCAATCTTTCAAGTCAAAATCCCTCTTGATTACATTTATATGTTAAGTGATGCTTAATAATATATATTTAAAAATATAATTGAATTTATTAGAATTTTATCCACAGATTTAATTTATTAATATTTTTAAGTACAAATTCCGATGTATGATTTTAATTTAAAGATAAATTAAATAAATAAAAAAATAAAAAAAATGAGAATACCTTTTATTATTATGGTGGAGTAAACCTTTTAATAATTTTGAAAAGGTTTAAATCCAGTAATGATACGGCGGCGTATGGAGGATGAATGTATTAGATTTTTTAATTTTGGCAAAAATGATATGGAGGGAAATCGAAAAGGAGGGACAATATAAAATGACAATCCCGCCCATCCAACTCCGTCTTGTACTCTACTGTAGTGTCATACTATACGCTATAGTCATAGTGCCAGCCAAGTAAATAAGTCCCCTAAAACCTTAATTAATTAAAAAAAAAAAAATCCCCAAAATCTCTAACTCTGTCTCACTCTTTTCTTCTTCGTTATCGGACTCTTGCCAATATATATATATTTTTTTAAGATTATGAAACGCCATGCCCATTCAATAGAAGCTTTTACTGCTTGTACGACTTCGTACGATCGACGCATTGGTAAGTAAACATCGTCATTGCTTCTGGTTTTCTTCATTTTATGCGATTCGTTCGTTGAGTTTCTTTTTTTCTTGGTTTTGTTATTTCTCTAAATTTTTAAGTTTCTGTAATGTTTAAGATCTTCCACTGTACGTTTTCCTTCCGTACTGAACTCTTTATATACAGTAATGGAAGTTTTTTTTCTTGTGTTTTGGTTTGATTCTACTGAAGCTGTTTTCAGAAGGAATAATATATATCTATATATATATATATATTTTTTTTTTTTTTAAATTAGGGTTTTGTGTTGGTTTTCTTAGGGATGAGAGAGGGTTTGAGATCTGGAAATTGCTCCGTGCTAGTGGAGAAAGACAAGGTTTTTCCGGAGGAAGGAGATGAAGTGAATGATAAAAAGCATAAGCGTTCTGCTTTAGATGATGAGGTAAGCCCGAGAACCACTTATGGGTCTGATTCCGTGAAAGAAAGTATAAAACTTGTAGAGGGAGATGGGTCAGAGAAAGGTGAATGTGGAGAGGATGGATTAAAACTCGAAGAGAAAGATGGGTCAGAGAAAGTTGAATGTGGAGAGGAGGGATCAAAAATCAAAGAGGGAGATGGGTCAGAGAAAGTTGAATGTGGGGTTGAATGTGGGGAGGAGGCATCAAAAATCGAAGAGGGAAATAGGTCAGAGAAAGTTGAATGTGGAGAGGATGGATTAAAAATCGAAGAGGGAAATGGGTCAGAGAAAGTTGAATGTGGAGAGGATGGATTAACAATTGACAAAGGAGATGGGTCAAACAAAGTTGAATGTGGAGAGGATGGATTAAAAATTGATGATGGAGATGGGTCAGAGAAAGTTGAATGTGGAGAGGATGGATTAAATTTGAACGAGAGTAAGAGGAGTAAAGTAGATGGTGAAGAGGATGGATTAAATTTGAACGAGAGTAAGAAGAGTAAAGTAGATGGTGAAGAGGATGTATTAAATTTGAAGGAGAGTAACAGGAGTAAAGTAGATGGTGAAGATGATGGATTAAATTTGAATGAGAGTAAGAGGAGCAAAGTAGATGGTGAAGAGGATGTATTAAATTTGAACAAGAGTAAGAGTAGTAAAGTAGATGGTGAAGGCAGTGGAGATGATGACATCATAAAGAGTGGAGTAAAGGAGGATAGCAAAGTTCAGAATGTTGTTCGGGTTTTGAGGTCAAGGTTTGTGGTGAATAGTGGAAATGAGAAGATAGGCAATAAGGCAGAGATTAAGGAAAAGAATAAAAGTATAGTGAGTGTTGGATTTGAGAATGAAAGGGTTGTGACTGTGAAAGTGGAAGAGTGTGATAAATCTGATGGTAGTGAGGTGTGGAAGAAGGAGAAAGATATGCATGGGAGATCCTCAAAAGTTCAAAAGAGTGAAGAATCTGATGATTGTGTGGTGAGGAAGAAAGTTAAAGGTAAGCGTGGCAGACCCCCTAAAGTTAAGGAGACTGATGAAATTTATCATGAGGAGGTGAAGAAGAATGTGAAAGGTAAGCGTGGGAGACCCCCCAAGCAAGCTAGTGATGATTCCAATGATGATGAAGTGAGAAAGAAGGTTAAAGCTAAGCGTGGGAGACCCCCAAAACTGCATGATAGTGATGAAGCTAAGGGTGAGAGAAGAAATAAATCTGAATTTAAGTGCAGAGGACCATCTAAGGTTCAGGAGACTTATATATGCAATGGGGAGGAGAGGAAGGTAGTGAAAGATGAGTGTGGTAGACCCCACAAAATGGCACAGGACAGTGAGGAAGCTGATGGTGAGGGAAGGAAGTGTTTGAAACGTAAGCGTGGGAGACCCCCCAAGGATGATTTTGATGAAGTGGGAAGTAAGAGGCCGAAAATTAAGCGTGGGAGACCCCACATGGAGCAGGCTAGTAATACTGTTTTGAAGCCCAAGTTTGGTAAGGGAAGAAAGGTAAACGGCTTTAGAAAAAGCAGAAGGGAGTCAGAGCAGAGAGATAATGGGAAAGGATCGAATGTGAAGAGGTTTGCACCAACTAAGAAGATTAAATGTGAAACAGAGGACAGTGAGGCTTCTTCAAGGCTGACATCAGAGGCAGTAAGGGTGTTGAAAGTTGAAAGTCAGAGTGAGAAGAAAAGTGCTGAAGCTAAGCAAGAGGAAACATTGGTAAGAAGTGAAGCAAAACAGTTGATAAGAGACCAAATAGTGGAACTTCTTTTTGCTGCTGGTTGGACGATTGAGTATCGGCCTAGGAATGGTAGAGAATACAAAGATGCGGTATATGTTAATCTTGAGGGGAAAACTCATTGGTCAGTCACCAAAGCTTACAAGTCACTTAAAGCCAGTTATGAACGGGGTGATTCTAATGCCAGGAGTGGTTTCACATTTACTCCAATACCAGAGGATGAGCTCAAAATACTTGAGAGAAAAACTCAGAAGACCAGGTCAGATAAGAATAAGAAAAGATGGCCGAAAAAGGCAAATGATGTGGACTCAGATGATGATGCAGTTATTAAAAAGAACAGGAAAAAACAAAAACTGCCCAGAGCAAAACTGAATTCTACTGGCAGTTTACGTGGCAAGTCACTGAATAGGGGAATCAAAAGGAAATCTTCGCTCTGTGAGGACAATTCAGTTGGTCTATCACACAAAGGAACACCAATAACAGCCAGGAAGCGTAAGCAACAAGAAACACAAAATAGGAAGCGATGTGCTTTGTTGGCCCGCAACTCGGTGGAGGGGTTAGAGTCTGATAGTGATGGCTATTTACTATATGAGGGTAAACGAACTGTGCTTGCTTGGATGATTGAATTGGGCACTGTGCCACTTAATGGGAAGGTGCAATACTTGAACCTCAGAAAGACACGAGAAATGCTAAAGGGCAAGATTACGAAAGATGGCATATATTGTGATTGTTGTGATGAAATCTTATCTATTCCTAAATTTGAGGCTCATGCAAGTAGCAAACCCTGTTATCCATTTCAAAATCTTTACTTGGAGTCTGGGACTTCCCTCTTGCAGTGCATGCAAGATTCATGGAATAAACAAGAAGAGTCTGAACGTAAGGGGTTCCATTTTGTTGATTTTGGTGGTGAAGACCCAAATGATGATACATGTGGTATATGTGGAGATGGTGGAGACTTAATCTGTTGTGATGGTTGCCCATCGACTTTCCATCAAAGCTGCTTGGATATAATAGTATGTTTACCTCAGCAAATGAATATATGAAACATACACAATTTAAGTTGTTTTGTGATTTATTTTCATCCTGTGGCATGTTGTATAGGTTTTGATGAGCTTGAAATAAAAAAAGAAAAGGGAATTTCCATGACATAGTTCGCATAAAGACTTTTATATTTGGTGTCTTGCTGAGACAGCCTTGAAAACTGACATTAAAATTCTCGTCAAGTTTGGTGCTGGAACAATTACTTTTTAATCTGACGATAAAAATGCTGCACTTTTAATGGGTCAAAACTTTTTCTAGTTGTTTTCTTTATGACCTGATCTGAAGGTCTAGAATCAGTTATTTATCAGCTCCATTCATGTTTTTGGTTGATGGCCTTGGTTTATTATTACCAGGCATGGTCTAATAATATATGCAGTAGTAAACACAACCAAATGTCTTAGAAATAAGCAAGAATGGCATTATGACTATAAATTTTAGACATATCTTTTCTGCATTAGCATGTAGTAATACGCTTAATTTAGGTTTTATTGGGCTTATTAGTAATCTGCTTTTTTCTTTTGTACCCTCTCTTCTTTACTGCAGAAATTCCCTTCCGGAAAGTGGCACTGTGTATATTGTTCTTGCAAATTTTGTGGGAGAATTGATGATAATACTTGCCAAATGGATGATAAGGACTCAGCTGTATCGGCATTACTAATATGCAGTTTGTGTGAAGAAAAATGTATTTACTCTTATCTTCTTATTTTGTTATTATCATAAGTGTTCTCATTGTTATTATCAGCATTTCCTGAAGAGAGTGCCATTGGGTCAAAACATTAACTTTCTTTTTTGTTGTTGTTGTTGTAGATCATCAATGCTGTAGTCAGGCAGATGATGTTATAAATGATGATCCTAGTAGTCTAACCTTCTGTGGAAAGAAATGTAAAAAGGTACTATTTCATTTTGCCTGACCTATTTTGTCGACCAGATGTCATTTTCACTTTGCTATATTTTTAAGCATTGATTGTGTGGAGGATTGTCATTTGAAGCTTTATATAGTCTCTTCCATATAGCATTTGAGACTTGGGAATGGACTTCATTGGACCATGGTAACAATTTTATTGGATATGGGAGATATAGCCTATGTATGGCCCATAGGTCCTTGTAGCTCATAGGTCCTTGTAGCCTTGCAGTGGACCTAAAGAAGAAAAAAGTATGCTTAATTGGAACATTGGTGGCAGTTGCATGCAGCTGAAATTATTTTGTGAAATTAATGTTTTTAGTATTTCTTTTAATTTTTTAAAAAAGTAGATTTTCTTCTTAGGAAAATTTATGTATCTTTATTTCTTTTCGGAAATTGATTTAAATGTTTTTGCTGTGCAGATATTTCTGAGACTAGAAAACCTTCTCGGGGTTAAACATGAATTGGAGGATGGATATACTTGCTCTCTTATCCATCGGTCTGATGTTGGTTCAGATCTTGTTTGCACTGATGTGTATCGGAAGGTTGAATGCAATGCCAAGTTAGCTGTTGCATTATTTGTTATGGATGAATGCTTTTTGCCTCTTGCTGACCACAGGAGTGGGGTTAATCTGATTCATAATATTGTCTATAATTTTGGGTAAGCACAGTTGCGCTGTACGTTTGTGTGCATCATAAACCATTTTTCACATGCTTGACAGATTGAATTTATTGACAATTGATTATTTGTAATTGAGTTTAAACATCTTTTTCAACGAATGGGTAGGATATGTGTTTTCAGTTAAGATGCTTTCTGTATAACATGTTCTACGTAGAGTTTTATCCTCCATGTTTCTGTTGTTGTTGTGTCTAGTTTTACAATCTTGCTGGTATATTTGTTACGAGTATAATAAAAGATTTAATTGTTCACTTAGCTGGCATTACTGTCATGGTGTATGCATACTGATATTTCTGATATTTCTTTCTGCCAATGTTATATAAATTATATATGGTAGAATTTCAATCATCAATGATTTGTATATGTAATATTACTAGTGTTGGAACACAGATTGCCATGTATTTAGTTTGTATGTTTGGTGATCTTCCATACTAAAAATAAACACAGATAATTCCTATTAATATTGAAAATTATTTGTTATAATTGAATTATAATTGTTCTATATTCTATTGAACCATTCATCTCATTTTTCAGGTCAAACTTTAAGCGTCTAAATTATAGCGGTTTTTACACTGCGATTCTAGAGAGAGATGATGAGATCATCTGTGCAGCATCCATTAGGTATATGCCTGCAGAATTTTTTTGCTTTAATTGTTTTGTGACAAGTGTAGAAATAGCTATGCTATATGATTGGAAAGAATGAATGTAGACATGGATTGGTATTCTTACACCAAAGTATGAGTGGTGATTATTTAACTGCCTTTAAGCAGATTATAACTGATCGTACTTGTGAGGTAAACAAATTCATTTTTGGGCATTATCAAGGCTATTGTATAATAATTGTAGCTTTCAGGAAATATACAGCTTTTGGAATTCTGTTCTTTCCTTTTCTGTGAACTTTACCTTATTTGTTGTCTAATTTAGTTCAATTCCTTTAAAATCGACGGTCAATTAGGTTGCAGCTCTTCAGACTGTGTCCGGTTTGATTATATCACCAATCAGCATTTATTGTGTGGGTCAACTTCTTTTACTGCATTGTCATGTCAGCCTTCAACATTGGAAGATTGAAGCTCTCTAGTAGTCTTGTAATTGCCTTTTCGAACTTCCTCTGAAACCTAAAGGCACCAGTTATTATGTTGATTGGGCTAATGTTGATTGTCATGCATTTTTTGTTTGTTGGAGCCTGTAATTCATTTACGTCCTTTTTTTTCATTGAAATAAATTCAGATAGTTTCACAATCAATTACATGCAGACACATGTATGTCCTCTGAGAGATGGAGAGGGAAAAATTACTTTTCACAGCAAAACTGTTACCCTGGGATTTTAGGATGTCCTTGCATAATCTGTATATTATTTTCCCTTGGGATCATTGTTGTTCACCTTTCTTCTATTTATGTAAACTCACAAGGTTAGAGTTGCTTGTTCGTAATAATTCTTTGTTTACAAAGACTTTCTGTTGTATTTTGTCCATTGTGCATGTGTTTCTTTGGCCTTGACAAGAATTAAATGCTGACAATTCAATTATTTATTTCTTTGTGAAATAGGATCCATGGAAATGAATTAGCAGAGATGCCCTTTATTGGGACCCGCCACATGTATAGGCGGCAAGGAATGTGCCGTCGGCTTTTAAATGGAATTGAATCTGTATGTAAAGAATCAAGTATCTTTTCTGCTCTCATCTGCTTCTCTTTATTTTGGGTTGCAGATCAATTACAGACTCAGTTTGAATATGATTATCAGATTAATGGTTAGGATCAGTGACTTCTATTTTCACACAACATAGGGTGCTTGTGAATCATTAGATCAATCCATTTTGACACATTTAATTCTATTTTGAAGGTGCATTAATTGTTTATATATGCAATCATAGTTGCTCAAAAAGCATTGGTCCTTGTTCAAAAATTGTTTGAAAAAAAAATGTCATTGATCATGCCCTGTTAATAATTGTTCATTACTCTTTTCTCACTGGAATCTCTATTTCTAAATTTTACGGTCTGCTTGCTAATAGATGTTCATCATGTTTATGCATTGAGTAATCTGTAGTTTGTGGAAATATTTAAGAGTAAATTTTATGAGGGCCATGTTTCAATACCATTAGAAATATCATCATAAGACTGAAATGATATTTTTACAGTAGTAAATTTCATAATAATCCTTATGAGAGAAATTATTATTTCCATATATAATTAAAAAAAAATGTTTTACACTGAAGCATATTTAGATGTCTATATTAGTGTTTAGTGTGCATGGAGTGTCATATTATTGGTATTTGTGGGTGTCTCCAGCTTTTCATTTATTTCATTAGAATTTGTATCTTTTTGACCTTGCTATTTACTGGTTTAAATTTGCTGTTTCTCTTTAAATGACTTTTTCTTTTATATTATCAGGTTCTCTGCTCCCTAAATGTTGAAAAGTTAGTCATTCCTGCAATCTCTGAACTCAGAGAAACATGGACTTCAGTTTTTGGTTTCAAGCCCCTTGAAGTGTCAAGCAAGCAGAAAATGAAGAACATGAATCTATTGGTGTTCCCTGGTGTAGATTTATTGCAGAAACCAATGCTGAAACATCATTTTATTGAGAAAAATATAATTCCTGTTGAAGGTATTCAATAAAAGAACACACACTAATGCGCACACACAAACTCATTCAAATCCCAGTTCATATTATGCATTAGTGGATTTTATACACCATGTATGTTTTGTAGGTGTGAAATCCGATGAACTTAAGAAGCATCAAACCATTGATGAGATGGCACATAATTCTGATGGGAAACGTTCATATCTGTTTGATTTGAATGTTTGTAGTGAGGATACAGAAATTCACGAATCTGTCACTGAATCCACTTTGCGGCTTCCTGATGGATTCACACATGGTATGTGTGGTGTGATGAGTGAGACTGTCAACTTCCCAGAATCCACTAGTGATACGAAATGTATTGACCGATTGGGTTCGACTCATGATGTAATGGAGGGGAATGATAAATCTGTAATTAATCCTCTGGGTTGTGCATCTGATGTTGGACAAACTCAAGATACCAGTAATTCTGGACAATGTCCCCATGCTTCTACGTTGACTACTGAAGGCAGTGCTTCTGATGTTAAAATAGAAAATAGCATCATTGAACACAACCTCAGTTCCTTTGATGAGGCATTTGCACATCAATCTGCTGCAAGTAACACTACTGAACATCAGCCCTTGGACATTTTACAGGGATTAAAAGCTTCTAGTGAGAATGTTTTCACTCATGATTCAGAGGCTACAAATCATGTGGATCCCAATGCAAAGTTTATTAATGGTCTGCAGCAGTTGCAGGTCACATCTGAGTTAGGTGAAAGAACATTTGATGACACTGATGTGGTGAAAAGTAACCTTGCTGTTTCCCAGAATCCGTCTGCATCCTCAGTTGACATGTACTGTGCATCTACTGGAAGTTCTTGTACCAATTTGCTGTGCAAGAGTAGCAACATCCCCAGTTGCAGTATTAACCAAACTTCCCCACCCATCTCCCATAAAGTACAAAATGTTGATAATTCTTGTTGTGCCTTATTATCTGACTGTAAGATCAAATCTTCTCAGGGCAATGGGTTTAATGCTCATAAACTAGTCTCTCCAGTTGATACTGTTTGCCCTGGTGGGGCTTCCGCTGATACCACTGGAAAACCTGATTGTCAGCCTACCATGAGCAGTGGCCTTTGCCTGTCTGCAGATGCCATGGCCGGTTCTTGTGAGGCTACTTTGAATGAGGACCCTAACCCAAAAGAAAATTCTATTTCTGTTGACGAGAACCCTATTGCTGATGGGTTTGAATCTTTAAATCACCCTGGAGCCGATTCTCTGATTTCTCATTTGAGTGTCGCACATTGCAATTCTGAAGCTTTGTGCAACTTGAGTCCCGGTTCAGGTGTGGGTGTTCACTGTGCCTCTGGTGGGGGCAGTTCATGTGGTACTCCTGAGGTGATAATCCTATCTAACCAGGCTAGTTGATTTCATTTTTGTTTATGCTCTGTAGAAATCAGGTGTTTTTTTTATGGTAGCCATGAACAGAGGTAACCAAGAAGACGACCAGCTGGGCTTCGTCAAGTGATTTCTCATTATCATATCGATACAGCTTTTGACGCTTTCATTCTGTAGCGGTGAAGGTTGAAGGCTCAAAGCAGTAGCTTAACCTTTTGGGGTTTTGGAAGTACAGTTTAGAGAGAGCCTTGTAGTAGAAATGGTGTTGCATAGTGTAGCTTTAACATCTAGATTTAGATGCCATTGAGGGTTTTTGTGTATTTTTAACATCACCCATGCTCCTTGTAAATGAAACAATTCATGGCAATATTATGAAAATAGTCATTCCTTCTGACCATTTATCATTTGTTGCTGGTGATTTCAAGGGTGCTTTTTTGGAATTAAAGAAATATATTTAATTTATTTTCAAATTAAATATTTGATCTTTAAACAATTAAACCGAAGTATTTTAATAGAATAAAAACAAAATAAAAAAGAACAAAACCAAACTATTAATAATATTTATTTACGAGAGAGGAATAAATAATAAAGAAATAAAATTGTCGTGGCAATATCATATTCTCATAAACTATAAATACACAACTAGGGTTTGGGCTTCTTCACTGCCTCTTCCATTTGAAAGTCAAACTGCTGGTGCCGATCTGAAACCTTAAGAATGGTAAGATAATATTTGAAATCTCTCTTTAAAATATCTATGCTAAATGATGCGGCGTTGTTGATTGGTTTAATTTTTTCTCTAGTCTTTGGTAGCGAACGAAGATTTTCAGCACATTCTTCGTGTACTCAACACGAACGTCGATGGGAAGCAGAAGATCATGTTTGCTTTAACCTCCATCAAAGGTATAGGTCGTCGTTTTGCTAACATTGTTTGCAAGAAGGCTGATGTTGACATGAACAAGAGGTATCTTCAATTTCTCTCCAAAGTAATCATATATTTGATGAATAATTCTATGAGTTAAAGAAAACTATTAAGTATTAGTTTGTGTTCAGGAAAATCTAATTAAGAATATGACATTTATCTGGGAAATCAATTTGTCATTTATATCTTGTGCACTTGTATTTGAATAAGTTCAAAGTTTCATACTGATGCTGATTTGTGGTTGCCAATTTAAATTTTTAGCTATTAGTCTCACATCGTTAGTGTTTTAGTGGTATAAGGACACGTTTTGGTTACTTTTATATGGTTTAAGTTCAATGGAATGCGTGATGTTAGAAAAAGTCGGGCATTATTGCTGTTAAGTTTTATATTTTTCTTTTCTTTCATTTTTGTGTGCTTGGATTTGTTGTTGGATTCTGAGTCTCTGACTCCTGAATTTGTTGTCCATAGAGCTGGTGAATTGTCAGCCGCAGAGCTTGAGAACCTTATGACAATTGTTGCTAATCCTCGCCAGTTCAAAATCCCAGACTGGTTTCTCAACAGGCAGAAGGATTATAAGGACGGAAGGTACTCTCAGGTAGTTTCCAATGCATTGGATATGAAGCTCAGAGATGATCTCGAACGTTTGAAGAAGATCAGGTCTGCTTTTAGACTAGAACTTCATTTTAAATTTTGGTTTTACCTTATTAGTTATTATTTCGTATTTGAAGTCTGTAAATCAACATAATGGTGCCTGCTTCGCAAAGTGATTGTTTATATTTCTTTGGGGGTATCATTTTTTATTTTTTGCAATTATTAACTTGCTCAACTTTTTCTATGGCAGGAACCATCGTGGTCTTCGTCACTACTGGGGTCTTAGAGTGCGTGGGCAGCACACCAAGACCACTGGTCGCAGAGGAAAAACTGTTGGTGTCTCCAAGAAGCGATAATCTGGTTCCCCAATTTTGCTCTTGTTGGTGCTCCATGTTTTGTTTTGTATGGTTTTAGTAGGATTTACCTTTTAGTATGTATGAGAGAATTCACATGAATGCTGTTGCTTTCATATAATTTCGATTATCAGTGGTATACTTTTTTTGTTTTTTAAATGAAATTATGGCTTTTCTGTTGTGATCATTTTTCTAGCTTAACGACTTCACTTCAGTTGTAATGGTAGGGTCTCTCAGGTTTGGATAGCCCTGGTTGTTAAGATCGTGTCTAGAGCTGTAGGATTAAACCCTGATGGTTAAAGCCCAAGATTGAGAGGGCTAAATGCAAAAATATAAGTCTAATCAATGTTTTTCCATTGAACTGAAGAAACTCTTTAGCATATTCAAATCTAATATGCAGACCCACATTTGTTCTCTCAGCAGTGTTCCTCAAACAAGTTTATACGTGATGAATACCTCACCTCAAACCACTCAAAACAACACCAATCCAAGCAAATCACCACAACACAATCAAACCACACTCACACATAACACAACAATCAAGCAGAAAAATAAATTATAAAGATCAGATCAGAATAGTAAGAAAATATGGAAGATAATATTCATTGAATAGAACAGTAGAGCCATGCTGGTCTTTGAGGGCCAGCACCTTCCAGGTACACACACATAGCAAAACCAATATATCCCTACTACTCGTCCTCTCCCCTTTTAGTTTGACACTGAGATTCTAACTAGCTAGCCACATGTCCCCATACAATTTACCCATTTTGCCCATTCTTTGTCCTACACTTATACCATTTAGAAATATGGTGTCCATCGTTACCCTCCCCAATACGTGTCACCTTGTTCTCAAGGTGAAAAGATGGAAACTGATGGCAGATGGTTTCATAGGATTCCCAAGTGTTATCACAAATGGGTAGATGCTTCCATTTGATCAGAACCTCATAACTTCCATTGAGTAAGCGTCGTTTGAGCAAGGTCAGCTTAGGTTCAACCTGCAACACTATGTCACCATCCAGAAACCGTGGAAGAGGAAGTGCTTGAATCAGATGCGAAGTAACCTTTTTAAGCTGAGATACGTGGAAAACATTATAGTTGCGAGTTGTGGTAGGGAGCTTTAAACGGTAAGCCATAGGACCAATTTTTTCCATCACCTCATAAGGTCCAAAGAAACGAGGGATGAGTCTTTCATTGATCCTTCTTGCCAAGGATTTTAGAAGATAAGGCTGAAGCTTCAAGTAAACCAAATCCCCTGCTTCAAATTGGATAGTGTGTCTTCGTCCATCAACATAGGCCTTCATTGCCTTCTGAGCCTTAGATAAATTCAATTTCAATTCATCCAAGATGTGATTCCGTTCAATCATTTGTTCAACAACTGCTTCTACCAACGAGGCATTTTGAATACTGAAGGAGGGCTGGTGCATCTTTTTCGTAAAGTGTCCGAAAAGGAGTCATACCCGAAGAGCGATTATAAGTCGTATTAAACTAATATTCTGCCTAGGCCAACCATTTAGGCCATTGTTTAGGCTGCTGCCCCACAAAACATCGTAAGAATGTTTCGACACATCGATTGACCACTTCAAACTAACCATCGGATTGAGGATGATAAGTGTATGGGTCAAAAATTGTATTAGGCCTGACGAGACCCAATAACGAAATTAATGTAAAAAGGGCCCAGAGCCTAGCCCAATTCCGATTGGGCCTGATCTTTAGTCCATCTCATGAATGAACAACTTTCGAGGTTGGGCCTTCCAGCCGACTAAACCTAACTGGACCCAGGCCCGATAATCCATACATATCCTCGAAATAGGAATCATAATCCTATTGAATTCCTAAATTCATACGGGATCCCGAATCTCACTTGAATTGGAACACTGATCAGATAAAGGCAAGTCCCAAGGATTTCCTTCCTAATCCGGATTCCTTTCCTGAAAGGATTCAGAGTCAAAATAGGATT
>WYDK02000080.1:5018067-5032414 GCA_009867345.2 Toxicodendron radicans
CCAAAATTCCAAGTCATCTTATCTTTTATTCAATTATTAATCTTGAATTTTTGTAATTTTTAGTGCTAAAATCCAATCAAATATTAGTCCCCCACTAAATTTGACTTTTGAAAATTAAGCATAAACCTAATCATGTTTGCATTCATTTTTCATCTAATTTAATTAATAATCAAGATTATAGGGTTATTTAATTACCATCCCTTCAATTTTGTAACCATGCAATGGATAAAAAATACATTTTAAATAAATAGTTGATGGTTTTAATCATTAACCATTTTTACATTCAAGATTATAATAATACTAAAAGGGTCATCCGTTTAATCAAATTTTAAACCGTTTGTCCAAAATTGCCCATTGTTGGACGTTAGACCAAAAATGTTAATCGTTTATTTAAAATATATTTTCAACTTTTTGAATTGTTATATTTAACTAACAAAAATGAGATTTAGAGATGACAATATTTGTTTTCCAACGTTTTGTGCAAGACCTGTGAGTTGACACTAATGAAACCCAAGTAGTAGTTCAAGTTTAGGAGGATGATTGGGAGTAATTAAATCTTATTAACTATTCAATTGTTACTAAAATCTTAAAAATTAACCTTAGGCATATGCATCAATAATAACACATCATTTTGGTGGGGCACGAATACACCATTCTCTGTCGCCCAAGCATATGTTATGATTACACCTTTCTTTGCTCTCCAACATTCTCTCCTCTTTTTCTAATTAGGCATTGGATTAACTCAACTAAACATCATTAATTAATTAATATTCACTTCATTAATATTGAAGGGAAACGTGACAGTAATATCTTTATATAAAAAAGTTGTTGTAATCGTTAATTTATTTTAATGAGATTAATTAAATAATAAGTTGTTGTAAACTTGTAATCATTAATTTATTTTAATGAGATTAATTAATTATATGTATATTTTTTTGTTTTGTTAATTCTTTGGTTTGTGTTTGTATGTGAAAGATTGAAGACACTGCCAGTCTGCCTCTTGGCTCTTATCAATTCCAATAATTAAAGTTAATAATATTGATTTAATCTTTAATAAAATTAATATAATACACGTGGTCGTAATTGGACGGCAACGAATTTAAGCTGTGTGACGAATGACGATTGACGACCGTCCTCTCCCCGCCCACCGTCCAACACGCCCACCTTTACAAAAGGATGACACCGTGTCAAGATTCCATTTTTCAAAATACCAAAAACACCCTTCCATCTTTTTCCAAATACCCGTGTTGACATTAGCTCACTGGATAAAATCTTCATTAGCAACGGCTACTTGAGAGAGATTTCAGGTACTCAAAAATCTGCCCTCTCTTTAAGCATTTAATTGGACGGCCCCTTAGTGGTTTTTTTTGTTTTTTCTTCTTCCAAAAATACGCCATCTTGCTTTATAACTCATAAATTCCAAATCGATTACGATGAAATTTGAATTCAAAAACTGTTGGATTAACCTCTCATGGGCATTGATACGAATAACTCAAAATTACATAACCAGATCCAATTAATTAATCCTAAAATTCAGAGATGCAACAGAGAATTGATTAGAAAATTTGGTAACAAGAGCATGCTAACAACTAGACAGAGTCATCAGCAACTAGGAAAAAAAAAAGCTCTAGTAAAAGACATGTTTGAAAACAAGCTCTAGTAAAAGACATGTTTGAAAGCTGAAACAAAAAGGACAACCTCGTCATTTCAGACCATGTTAACATTAACTCATGTTTTTAATTTTAAAACTCCATTTTCGGCAATAATAAAGTTTTTCAGTAATTACAAAATCCATTTTTAAAAAATTAAATAGAGAGGCAGTTTCCTTCCTTTGTTTTTTCTTCGTCCACTACAACCATTTTCTCTTTTGACAGTAACCAAAGACAGCATAAAAAGCAAGCAAAAACAGCAGAGAAAAAGAAGAGAGAGAGAGAGAGAGAAGAAGAAAGTTACATTCAGAGATCTAACCAGCATGGGTTGAGACGAAAGCCAAAGCAGCTTAAGCTGTAATCGAAAACTATATACTTTAGTTTTCATTCTACAAATAATTGGTAAATTTTCAGTTACTGGGTTGTTTTGAGTTTTTGATTTGTTTCGTTACTTTTTGTGGATTTCAACGTTCATCTAGTGGTTTTAACTGTTTGTAAGCTCTTGAAAAGATGTCTGATTTTATAATTCACTGTAGAATTTTAACTTTTTTTCTTTTTGTTGATCAGTTTCTTTGTTTCTTTGTTTGATCGTGTGTATTGTGTTGTGTATTTGATGATCAGGTTGATTGTACAGATTTTGAGGTAGCTTTTACTTATTTTTCGTAGTTGCTTGATAACTGGACCTGAAGTTTATTGATCAGGTAATTGAGTGATCTTTCAATTATGTTGTTGAGAGTTTGATCTTTGGTAGTTTTGGCTGATCTGGAGACTGAATTTGTGTTGTTTTGCAGCTACAAGAAGTGAGAGATTGAAAGCTTTTTATCTATCTATCAGTTCTTAGGCGGCTCAATTATCTGTTTGTGATCATACATATCTGTTTGTAGATTTGATCCATTGTTTATTACCTGCTTTCGGGTGTTGTTTTGAGGATCACATTTTCGTGTGATCAGAGTTAGAATTGGTTGGGATCATGGCGAAGAGTGTGGCGCAGGCGGATTCTAGACGAATGTATTCTTGGTGGTGGGATAGCCACATAAGCCCGAAAAATTCCAAATGGCTTCAGGAGAATCTTACAGGTATTACTTGTTTCTTATGGGTTTAACTTGCATTTATCTTCAGATAGATGTCAGCTTAAGTCTTGTATCTTGAATTTATGGGTATTTAAGTTTTCTTACCATAATGCCTTATGAGGTTTTTAGTATGAGATAATTGTAAGTTTCATAATTTTTTATAAAGGTTGTAGCATGAGATAATTTTACTTTGAGAGAAAAGAAGTCTAAAGATATAAAGTTTTGAATGCTCTTGAAACAAGTCGAAAATATAGATGATGTATTATGTTGTCACTCGACTTCAATGCTATAAGTTTGTTACCTTATCCAACTTGTTTGAGATATGCTTGTTGGCTCTCATGAAGCAGTGTCTTGATGTAATTCTTTTTGTTTATCAATCCCTGCTTGTGATTTAATAAAAAATTATTCTGCTGCTGAAACAGATATGGATGCCAAAGTCAAACAAATGATCAAGGTTATTGAAGAAGATGCAGATTCCTTCGCAAGGAGGGCAGAAATGTACTATAAGAAACGGCCTGAGCTTATGAAATTGGTTGAAGAGTTTTACAGGGCATACCGTGCGTTGGCTGAAAGATATGATCATGCAACCGGGGCACTCCGCCAGGCTCATCGGACAATGGCAGAAGCATTTCCCAACCAGATCCCATTTGCTCTGGGTGATGATGGGGATCCCCGTACACCTGAGATGGGTCCAGCACGTGCATTGGTTGACCCTGATGAGTTGCAAAATGATTCTCTGGGACTCTCTTCATCTCATCTCCATGCCTTAAAAAGAAATGGAGCTTTTACCGATGAATCTGATTCTTTAACAACCAGAAGGGGTTTGAAACAGTTCAACGATTTGTTTGGTTCTGGAGAAGGACGGGCTAGAAAAGGCCTTAATTTTCATGATTCAGAGGAGAAAGAACGAGCTCAAAATAATGGAAGTCATGATCTGAAGGCTCGGGTCCCATCTGAGTCTGACAGAGTGGGGAAAGCTGAGTCGGAAATCTTAGCCCTAAAGAATGCCCTTGCTAAATTAGAAGCTGAAAAGGAAGCTGGCTTACTTCAGTATCAACAAAGTCTGGAGAGATTATCTAATTTAGAGTTAGAAGTCTCTCGTGCTCGAGAGGATTCCAAGGGACTAATTGATATAGCCAGCAAAGCTGAAGCTGAAGTTCAAACTTTGAAGGAAGCCCTTTCCAGATTACAGGCTGAAAAGGAAACTAATTTTCTTCAATACCAGCAGTGCTTGGATAAAATATCTGACCTGGAGAAAAATATTTCTCGTGCTGAAACTGATGCTGGAGAACTTAATGAGCGTGTAACCAAAGCTGAAACTGAAGCTCAATCCCTAAAGCAAGACCTTGCTAGAGTAGAAGCTGAAAAGGATGCTGCTATTGTTAAACATGAAGAATATTTAAAGATGATATCTGATCTGGAGAATAAGCTACAGTGTGCTGAGGAAGATGCCAGAAGGATCAATGATGTAGCTGATCAAGCTGTGAGTGAAGTTGAAAGCCTGAAACAAGCACTTGCAAGACTAACTGAAGAGAAGGAAGCTTTGGCTCTTCAATATCAGCAGTGCCTAGAGACAATTTCTGACCTGGAGCGTAAGCTTGCAAATGCAGAAGAGGAGGCCCAAAGGCTTGGCTCTGAGTTAGATGATGAGGTTGCAAAGCTAAAGGGTGCTGAAGAAAAGTGTCTTCTATTGGAGAGATCAAATCAGACTCTGCACACTGAATTGGAGTCCGTGGTACAAAAGATGGGTAGTCAAAGTCAAGAATTAACAGAGAAGCAAAAGGAGCTGGGGAGACTATGGGCTTGCATCCAGGAAGAGCGATTGCGATTCGTGGAGGCTGAAACTGCTTTCCAGACTCTGCAACATTTGCACTCCCAATCTCAGGAAGAACTGAGATCTCTGGCTGCAGAGCTCCAGAATAGGGCTCAAATTTTGAAGGACATGGAAACTCATAATCAATGTCTACGAGAAGAAGTAGAGAAGGTCAAGCAGGAGAACGAGGGCCTGAATGAACTCAACTTATCTTCAGCTCTGTCAATTAAAAATTTGCAAGATGAGATCCTCAGTTTAAGGGAAACAATAGGGAAACTTGAAGCAGAAGTTGAACTTCGAGTTGACCAAAGAAATGCTCTCCAGCAAGAAATTTACTGTCTGAAAGAGGAACTGAATGAACTTAACAAGAAGCACCTGGCAATGATGGAGCAGGTGGAATCAGTCTCCTTAAATCCAGAGAACTTTGGGTTGTCTGTGAAGGAATTACAGGATGAGAACTTAAAGCTAAAAGAGGTCTGTGAGAGTGATAGAAGCAAAAAAGTTGCTCTTTTGGAGAAGCTGGAAATTATGGAGAAACTTCTCGAGAAAAATACTCTTCTAGAGAACTCCCTTTCAGATTTGAATGCTGAGTTGGAAGGTGTCAGAGAGAAGGTGAAGGCTTTAGAGGAAGTCTGTCAAAGTCTGTTGGGAGAAAAATCTACTCTTGTTGCTGAGAAGGACTCACTGATTTCTCAGTTACAGATTACAACTGAGAATTCAGAGAAACTTTCAGAGAAGAACACCTTTCTGGAAAATTACCTTTTCGATGCTAATGCTGAACTCGAAGGATTGAGGGTAAAATCGAAGAGCTTAGAAGATTTATGCCTGTTGCTTGATAATGAGAAGACTGGCTTGCTCAATGAAAGAGAAAGCTTAGTTTCTCTTTTGGACATTTCTCAGAGAGGGCAGGAGGATTTGGAGAAAAGATATGTAGAATTAGACAAGAGATACTTGGGTCTGGAGAAAGAGAGAGAGTCTACACTTCAAAAAGTAGAAGAGCTACAGGCTTCGTTAGATGCTGAAGAGCAAGAACACGCTAATGTTGTCCGTTTATATGAAAGCCGCGTTGCCGGTATGGAATTGCAGATCGATTTTCTACAAGAAGAAGGTCAACGCAGGAAGAAAGCATTTGACGAGGAACTAGACAAAGCTGCTGTGGATGCTCAGATTGAGACTTTTGTCTTGCAGAAATGTGTACAAGATCTGGAAGAAAAGAATTTCACCCTCCTGTTTGAGTGTCAAAAGCTCTTAGAAGCATCCAAGTTGTCAGAGAAACTCATCTATACTCTGGAGCATGAAAATCTTGAACAGCAGGAGGAGATTAAATCCTTGGTCGATCAAATGAAAGCAATGAGATTAGGGCTTTATCAGGTATTAGCTAATCTTGAGATTGATGCAGACCATGGGTGTGGAGCCAAGTTTGAGCAAGACCAGACACTTCTGAACCATATACATGCCAAACTTGAACAGATGCAACTATCTCTTTCTAAGGCCTTGGATGAGAATCAACAATTGGTCATTGAGAAAACGGTTCTTGTTGCACTTATTGGGCAACTGAAACTGGAGGCACAAAATCTTGCAAATGAGAAGAAAATCGTTGATGAGGAGTTTAGGATCCGGTGTGAGCAGGTTTTGCTTTTGCAGAGTGAGGCCCAAAAACTTATGGAGACAAATGAAGAAATGAAATTGAAAGTAGTGGACAGAGACAACAAAGAGAAAGTCTTGAAGACTGAAATGGAGGACCTGCGCAGGCTACTGTTGGACTTGCAAGGGGCACACCATAGCTTACAAGAGCAGAACTGCAAGGTGCTTGATGAGAAAGAAGCCTTGATGAAGAAAGTCTTGGATTTGGGGGAAGAGAAGTGTGTACTAGAAGAAGAGAACTGTGCGATCTTTGCTGAAACAGTATCTCAAAGTGCTCTTTCTCTGGTTTTCAAGGATATTATCTCTAAAAAATCTGTAGAGAGAATGGAGCTAAATGAAAATTTGGAGCAACTTTGTTGCATCAATAATGAACTTCAGGAGACAGCAAGGCAGCTGGAGGCCAAATTAGAAGATGTACAAATGGAAAATTCACATCTCAAAGAATCACTGGAGAAGTCAGAGAATGAAATGATTTCTGTCAGGTGTGTTTCTGATAAGTTAAATCTTGAAATTGCTAATGCAAAGGATCTGCTGTCTCAAAAGGAAGATGACCTTATGGAGGCAGAACAGATGCTGAACGCAATACGGGATGAGAGAACAGAGTTGCATAAGATAATGGAGGATCTGAAGCACAAGTATGATGAAGCTAAGATGATACGAGAAGAGCAAGAGAAGCAGATTCTAAAACTATCTGAAGGCTATGATCATCAGATTAAGGAGACAAGCTGTATTCAGGAAGCAAATCTGAACTTGGAGACTGAACTTGGGAAATTGCGTGAGGAGCTTGAAGAAACCAAGCACAGGGAGGAAAGTTTGAATCATGAACTTGAGAAGGCAAGAAATGAGGGTCAACTGTGGGAGACTCAAGCTGCTACATTCTTTAGTGAACTGCAAATCTCCTCAGTCTTTGAAGCAGTGCTTGAAGAAAAGACTCATGACCTTACCAAAGCATGTGAGAATCTTGAAGATGTAAGAAACTCAAAAGATATTGAGATTGACATATTGAAAGAAAGAGTTAGCACTTTAGAAGGTGAAAATGGAGGACTAAAAGCTCAGTTTGCTGCATCTATCCCAGTAGTCATTTCTTTGGGAGAATATATAAGATCTCTTGAGAATCGTACTCTCGGACATAAAACTGACAATGAAGAAGCAAAGGTAATGTCGATTTATTTAAATAGTTTCTATTTTACTGTTGAAATGAAGTTCTGATGCAGAATGATATGAACTCTTAAAATTGCATAATATAATATACTATTTAGGTTTCACAGAATTGACTATGTAAATATGCTGCTTCAAGGTTGTTTTTGTTTTAACCTCTCTGAGTTCTTAAAGCTTGATTTGAACTTGCAATTAAGATCTCAGGTTACCAATTGTTTTTATATTCTTGATTGTTTTCTTCCTTTATTTCTTTTTTCTTTTTTAAGTAAATTTTTTTCCTGGAAACATATTTATCCCAACTGCTAGCTCATCCGATTTTTGGGTAGTCACATTTCTTTACTGGCTTCACAACTATTTGCAATTTTTCATTTGACAAAGCCTTTAGAATTTTGGTTCGGTTTGTGGTGTGCTTCTTTGGCTTTTGGCATTTGTTGTCTTAAGACACATTTTATGTATGAAATAATATTTTTTTCTTTCTTTTTTTTTTTTTTTTTTTTTTTTTTTATAAACTAAGGCCTTCTTGTTATATTTATGAAAGTATTTTATAATATTTCAATCAGATTCTGTCTACACCATGAACTGGTTCTCATTTGGATCCTATCAAGACAGATATATTGTCTACTTTTGGATTTCATCTGTAAATTCACTGTTTATATTCTACTTGTTTTAGGATGATGAGTTGGTGAATCACCTAAAAGCTAAAAGCTGTCAACAAACATGTGAGGATCAAATTGCTACAGTGCCAGAAGGTATTGCAGAACTGCAGGATTTGCATTTGAGAATTAAAGCTATTGAAAAGGCTGTTATAGAGAAGAAGAGACTTGCTACGCTGGAAAACTTAAATGCTAATTCCAAACTAGAAGCTGCAATGAAACAGATTGAGGAGTTAAAATGTGGAAGCAGTTCTTATCAAGGAAGTGGTCGAACAAGCAAGCATCGGAAACATCGACAGGAGGAGCAAGGGGATGGACTTAGTAACCATCTCAAACAACAGAAACCAACACCTGAAATCTCTGAAGAGGGGAGTGAAATGATGACAAAAGACATTATGCTTGATCAAGTATCTGAGTGTTCGTCCTATGGGAGAAGCAGAAGAGAACCTATCGAGTCTGATGATCAGATGCTTGAGTTATGGGAAACCACTGACCATGGTAGCAGCATCAATCTGAAAGTTGGAACGACTCAAAAGGTTGCCACAGCATCAGCTGACCACCATCAGATCAAAGCAGTGAAGCAACAAAAGAGTAAAAATCCCACTATTGAGTCACTGGTTGAGAAGGAGTTGGGGGTGGACAAATTACAGATCTCTAAGAGATTTTCCGAGTCTCAAAAAGAAGGCAGCAAGAGGAAAATTCTTGAAAGACTTGATTCTGATGCACAGAAGTTGACAAACCTTCAAATCACTGTGAAAGATTTGAAGACGAAGGTAGAGATTTCAGAGAAGGGCATAAAGGGAAAAGGAATTGAGTATGATACTGTTAAGGAGCAGCTGGACGAAGCTGAGGAAGCCATCCTGAAGCTGTTTGATGCCAATCACAAATTGATCACCAATGCTGAAGATGCTTCCAAGTCCTTTGATGGAAAATCTGCAATTGAATCTGATGAGAGTGGGAGTGTCAGGAGGCGCAGAATTTCAGAGCAGGCACGAAGAGGATCAGAAAAACTTGGGCGGTTGCAGTTGGAGGTGCAGAAAATCCAGTTTATGTTGTTGAAACTTGATGATGAGAAAGAGAGCAGAGGAAGAACCAGAATCACAGATAGGAAAACAAGAGTTCTTCTCCGGGACTATCTTTATGGTGGCGGGACAAGAACAAGCCAGAAGAAGAAGAGGGCGCATTTCTGTGCTTGTGTGCAACCTCCCACAAAAGGGGATTGAGTCAATTACTTTTCATCATCACATAATCAGCTAGTTTGAAGTACCGAGATAGTAGTTTTGTTGTCCATAAATTTTCCTTTTTAGTGGTGCTTAGAACTCCATGTTTTTATATCTTTTAGAACTTAAGTTTTTCTTTTGTTTACTTAGGGAGGATCTGTTCTTTAGTTTTAGATATCCTGCTGTAAATGTCAGGCTTCATATAATTAAAAGAAGCTGTGTTTATTGAGCTTCTTTTTTAATCCCCTCTTTTTCCTGTGTTTTTACATCAATAATTTAGATCTCACCGGGAAACAATATTCTTGAAGGTTATGGTTATCAGTATGAATATTGTCAAATACATTTACTTTTGTCTGTGCAGTGTTATTTGATCTGGTTATTATATTTGGCAAATGAATGTCTGATTTCCTGAACTGGGATTCTTAATTTGGAAGAGAGAGCTTTTATAGAACCGTCTTTGGTGATTTGTAGCATCATTCAAATCTTCTTTGTTTTTAGTTAAGATTTTACCTCAACCACAGGAGGGTTGCTTTGAAGGTGCAGATGTCTTTGACCGATTTTGCTGCTTTTAGTCTCTCAAAATCGCTAACTGGATAAACCTATTCGAAGGTTTGAGCCATTGCAGGTAGAATGTACAATGATATAGATAATTTTTAAGAATCTAATAATCCAGAAAGAGCTATAATGCAAGACATATTCAGCATTTAGCCATAGGAATAGAGGGAACCATCTTCATATATGTTGGTAAACTTGACATGGTACTTAAATCTTAAAATAATCCACAAAATGCAATTCACAGAACTTGTTTCTTTCAATAGTAAGTGCAAAGTTGATACCAAAAATCAATGGAGATACACTTATCGCAAAGAGAAAGAGGATAAATCGACAGCAGAGCAAAGATCCTCCCAATATTTGTTAAAACCAAAGGCTATCTCAACACACAGAACCATACATACAAAATGTCTTACGTCTCAGCAATGTAGAGACATGATTAAGAATATTCAAATTGGTAAGAATAGGAATGAAACAAGCAGCGCGGTACAAGCTCTGGGATGTAAAATGAGAGAACTACTTCGCTGGAGCTTTGTTTTTATTATACTGCAAGTGTTTATCCAGGTTTTCCCTCATGGTTCTCCCCACTGAATCAACCTGCTTACAACATTGCTCTCCATAACCTGAGTCATGGTGACCTGACAAAGTAACATCAGGATGCAACTGATCTCCATTATCAATTATAATATTGTGGAGTAAACAACATACCAAGATGATACTTGGTAGTTTCCGCTTATCAGGTCTCCACATGACCTTGTTAAGAATTCTCCAACCACCCTTCAACTGCAAGAATGCCTTCACAGCAAGCAACCTTGTAGCTTCATGCACAGAATTGAAAGTAGACATGGAAGCTGAAAGACCATTATTTTCATAAGGAGTTATTAGCCATGGAAGAAGAGGGTATGCAGCACCACCAACTATAAATTCTCTTAACTCAACTCCTTCAGATAAAGCTCTTACATTTCCATTCAAACGCTGGTCAGCCTCACAGAGTTTGAAAAATCCTGAACACTTCAATAGTCTAGACACACTCATGCCTCCAGGCCAGCCTGTCACAATATCAATAAATCTCATCTCATGGTCAACAATACCCTGCACGAGCATGCTATAATTACTCTCTTGGTCACACCAATCATCCGAGGTTTGCACAGCCGGAAGTGTCATAATAATGTGTGTCGCATCAATGGCCCCACAACAGTTTGGCAAACCAAATGATGCTTCAAAATTGGACTTGATTTCCTCCATTCTATTAGAATCAGGCCACTTGAGATGGTGCTTGGCTCGTTCTTCTAATGCTTCAATAAATCTCCAAGTCACCTGTGAAACTGTAGACTGACCAACCCCAAATGAAGCTCCAACTGAGACTTGGGACTCACCGGACGCTAACCTTCTTAGAGCAATTGCAACTTGTTTCTCAACACTGAGAAGTCTTCCCTCAATATTGATTAGTCCAGATGGTGGCCTTGACACAAGATCTTCCCTCACTAGGGAACATATATAATCAAAAGTCTTCTTCGAAACCCTGAAAAAATATTTGAATGCTTCTTCCTCATTGGAAGTTATTGTTACACCTGTTAGTTGAAGTTACATCAATGTAATTAAACCAGCCATTTCACTCCCCATGTGAGTATCACACTGCACATTGGAAAAAAGCAAATATGATGCATTTTAACTGAACACTTCATATTCAAATTCACTCTCTACTCTCTACTCATTTTTTATTTTATTTTTTAAATTCCAAATTTAATTCTTTCGAAATTATTAAAATTGAGAGAACCAAATTAATCATTGTTTACAATATACACTCAATGCATCCCCATTCATAACTTACTTTTTTCACACTTGTTACACAGTCAACAAATATATTCCCAGCAAAGGCACAAGCAAATGGTTTCCAAGAGATCAAATTTAATCAGAAAATTAAAGAAATTCTAAATTCATTCTCTAAATGAGTAACCTAACCACAACAGATTTCAAAAACACATAATTTAGCTAAATTTAAAATGAGTAAACTACTTGATATGGAGATATACCCAATAAAATTAAAAATACCCATTAAGCGAATGTTGATAAGTACGAAGATATTTGGGTGAATGGAGAAATCGAAACCTGGGGTTGAAGAGTTCTTGGCCCAGAAACTGTCCCACCAATCAGAGTCGGTAGATTTGGGTTCAGTTGGAACCCCACTGGCACTTTTGTTCTTCTTCAATTTCTTAGAATTCTTCTTGGTTTTCTTTGATTTTGATTTCTTTGGAGGAGCCATGTGTTGCTATCAATGTTTGGTTGGTTGGAAAGTTTAGCTCCACTTTACACTATTTTTCTACTGCAAACCTCACTGCCATTTTGCCAAGCTGCTGGTTTTTTCAACTCTTGATAAAAGGGGGAACGAATCAGCCCTCCACCCAAGGTTTGGCGAAACGACATTTTCCTACCCACCTTTATGTTTAGTTAAGAAAATCCGTTACTATTTGATTGTAAAGACGAAAATACCCTTTACTATTGGACTAAATTTTTTTTTTATTTTGTCATATCAAAAAAGTCAATTACCAAAATACCCACCTTTTAAATATGAAATTACTAATATACCCTCAACTATGTATAGAAACGTAAATCACCAATTTGTCTCTCCAATTTTTTTATTAAAAATAATGTTTTAAATTAGTGAAGTTATGGTTAGATTTTTAAAATTTAAAACCTTTAAATTACCAGTTTGTCCCTACAGTTGCTGCAACTACGGATGAGCGTTGGACCTATCCCGCCCCGCCCCGCCCTGCCCCTAACAGGGCAGGGTTTCCCCATAAAATCTAGTGTGGGTCTAAAAACTAAACCCATCCCCGGGTGCTGGGTGGGTGTGGGGATGGTATTGGTCTGACCTCGTCCCTTCCCGAATTCTAAAAAACATAGTATAATAAACTAATAATATTATAGTTATAATTAAGATTTTCAATGTAAGTGTATTTGTTTGAAAATTTTCATTCATAAAATTATAATCCTATGATAAAATTAGTTCATATTTTTGTAATTACTATACTGGTCAAAATTGTTTACCTTATAAAAAAAATGTGAATAAATGAAAAGTTGTCTTCCCAACTTAATCTACATTTAATTTGAATAACCATTTCTGATTAAACATGACATTGTAATGCATTTGTTATTATATTTTATATTAATTTATTAGATGAAATTTTATTAGACATTATTGTATCATATACTAGTATAATATATGATGTATTAATAATATATGTGAGTTTTTGCCTTAATGTGATAAATATAATACTATGAGGTATAAACATCCTCCTTTAGTTATTATTAATCACTAAACCAGTACATTCTGTGACTTTAGTTGTCATTGTGGTCGATAGTTCTTTTGATAAGAACGCATAAATAATTTTACAAAAATCAATATACACGTTAACATTATTGTCACATTAAATTATTAATATCATTTATTTTATTTGCTCTCATTAATTTGTATGAGTAAGAAAACAAATAAAACGAATGAAACTGAAGATTCAAATTAATAAAATGACATAAACCTAACTAACACAATAATAATTCATTCATATAATTAATAAGAAGAGAGTGAGAGGAAATGTTTTTCTTTTCATTTTGTTTTTCTATAATATTTTGATCTAACATTTGGTGCTTACGATATATACACAAGCTTGATGTTTGATGTTTAATGTTTATTGTTTATTGAATGCATATGTGCCCGTTTCATGAAGATTATGCTTTAATATACATTTATTTATTAAACATGGTAAAATGAATTTTCTCAAATGTTGATATAATATTAATTCATTAACATTATCATCAATGAGACAACCATCGTAATAATATTTTTATTTTATGCAAAATAAAAAAAGAATAAAGAACTTGCGGGGAATTTTTCTCGATAAAACCCCATTGAGCAGGGTGGGGCGAGGGTCTCCCCTCTCCCATGGGACGGGTGTGAGGCTTTTTTGTCAAACCCGCCCCCGGGTGTGGGGGTTGGTCCCCAACACCCGTCGTGCCCTATACCCATCCCTAGCTACAACCCTTAAGGGTGTGTTTGGTTCAGAGAATGTTGTATTACTAGGAGGACCCGTTTGGTTCGAGGAAAAATTTGATAACAATAGTAATAAAACTTAAATTGCTCAGATAACGATGTTTGGTTATCAAGTAAAAAAAGATTACCTGAAAAAAAACATTACCAATAATGTTTTTGGGGGGTAAGTTGGGGATAATAAGATTACCTTAAGGGGTCGTTTGGTTCGGGGTATTAGAAGATTAATTCAATAATCTTTCATTATATGCAAACATTATATCGTTTGGTTGATAGGTAATAAAAGATTTAAGTAATCTTTGAATACCAATAGTAGTTACTATTGGTAATATTTGGGGTAATTAGATTACCAAAAAAAAAGGTATTAATCTAAGATTACTGAGGTAATCTATTTTTTGTTCCCATTTTACTCTTAAATAATTAGCCTTTAGGACAATTATATCCCCGTTTTCTATCAAATAACAACTAATCCAACTTAGTAAAATGACTTGTTTAACCTCATATTTATTTTTTGGACAAAAATACAAATTAATAATATTAAAT
>WYDK02000080.1:5033488-5053125 GCA_009867345.2 Toxicodendron radicans
ATATATAATACGTTTTTAGTGTTTTTATTATTTGCTTTATGCATTATATTATATTTATTATAAAAAAAAACATATTTTTACTATTTTCATTTTTTCAAAAACGATTAGAAATGTTACTAAAAGTATCTTCAAATTTAGAAAACATAAATCAAAATTTCTTATTTTTAACTTCAAATAATTTATTCATTTTAGTAAATTCAAGTAACACAATAAATAGTGTAAAGTAATAAAAGTTATTCAATTTTTGAAACATATTTTGAAGATCAATTATAATTATTATTATTTTTTTGGGTGTTTTTAAAAGCCTAGTTGAAGATAATGATTTATTTTTATTCTAATTTTTTAAATAAAAATATATAATCAAAACATTTTTTTTATTCAACCTCCAAATAAGTTTTTTAATAAGGAGAATCCTCTCGAACTCACCAACCAAATTCTATTTCCAATTTCAAAAATGCGTTCGCCGAATGTCGGCGTGACTATGAAATTGAATCGGTACTACGTCGTATCGTTGCGCGGGTCCACCCATAAGACCAGACAACCACCCGTGCTTAGCTTTCGCTTTCAGTCTCATTCAAGAATCTAAAATGGGCCAAAGGCCCATTTAAAACAATCCAATGAAAGTGCCACTTGACCTTTTCCTCTCTCTCCACCTTATTATTTTGAATTTTAAATTCCTTTTGCCGCTCTATTTCATGATTTGATTGATTTCAACATTAAAATAATATTAAAGTAGGTAGAATTTTCCTCTTTCATTTAAAAACTTCTCTCCCTTTTCGTCACATTCAAATTCGCAGTCAGAGCTTCAACTAGATTCTAACATCAGGTATAGTTTTGATTTTTTATTTTTTGTTTAAATTCAAAATTTTAGTAGCTATGATAGCATTTGGTACAGGTTATTTGGTTTTGTGTTATGGATAAATAATGATGGTTAATACTTAATTGTTTAATCCTTGATTAGACTGAGGAACAGCTACTTAATGCTCAATTATTCACTATTGTATTCACTTCAAATTTGCCTTTGTTAGTGATGAGAAGCTGGTTTTTAGGCTTTATTGTCTAGGAAAAAGGCAAACCCTAACTTTGATGTAACAATTGTCAACTTTACGGACAATTTGCTTCATCACTTTATGAGAATTATTGGTGTATTTGTGTTTAATGTTAGGTTGCAATTATGGGTTTTGATAGAACTATTTGCTTAATTACTCAGCATTAAAGGAATTTTCTTATTAAGTTTTTTCTGTATATTTGAAGCTTCCGTGTTTAATACTTGTCAGAGTGGAAATAAAGATTTTTTTAGAAAGACACACGAGGGGGAGACTGAGAGGGAAGAACTAAAATTTGTAATGGAGCAGTACGAAATTCTGGAGCAGATTGGAAAAGGATCTTTTGGTTCTGCTCTTCTTGTGAGGCATAAACATGAAAGGAAAAAGTGAGAATTCTTGCTGGTTTCTTCTAATTGTTCGTGTGTTTTGTTTAAATGTGAGGTTTACTGAGTTTATGTATTAGTTGGTGATTTGTTTTTTTATTTTTCTCTATTACTTTCTAGGTATGTACTGAAAAAGATCCGGTTGGCTCGTCAGACTGATAGAGCACGTAGATCTGCCCATCAGGAGGTCAGTGCTTCAACTTCAAGTGTGTTTTTTCTCGTTTAAAATGAAAAAAAGCAGAATCACTGGCGTTATACTCAGTTCACCAAACATGATATGATAAATGAACAATTAGCCATCATAACTTTGTGGAAATTCAGTTGATGAATTATATTAACCAGGTTTTTTAAATAAAAGATATCTAATTCTGGTCTTTAGTCAAATAGAAAATGCAAATAGAGGGAGCTAAAGTGTCTCAGAGTTGCTTGTAGGCTGGTGGTAGTTGTATGTAAAGTAGCTAATGTTAGATTGCTTGAGACTTAGATATGATTCACTGTGGTCTCTGAATTTTCTAAGAATTTTAAAGTAGATATAGATGTGATGCAAGGCATTACGTTTGCATTTTGGGTCCTTGTGCTGCAGATGGAGCTTATTTCAAGGGTACGGAATCCGTTTATTGTGGAGTACAAAGATTCTTGGGTGGAAAAGGTGAGCAAATATTCCCACTTAGATCTGCAATAACATTAATGGATAACAGGTCTATACCTTTTCATTGTGATGTTGCCTTTGGGGCTTGATAAAAGTCTTCTTTCTTTTTATGTTGCTGTGGAATTCAATTAGAGTGCAAGGTTTCTGTACTTATCTCTGTGTTTTTTTCTATTTAATATGACCCATAAATTATGAAGAATTTGTAGTCTTTCTTAAGATTGTGCAACCGACGATTTGGCGTCTTCACTTTCAGGGTTGCTATGTTTGCATTATCATAGGATACTGTGAAGGAGGAGATATGTAAGTTTTATTTCTTTTCTACCATCTTCTTGGCTATGTCTTCACTAGTAGGGTTGCTGTCTATCTTTGACCTTTACACAATGTCTTTTGTTATGTTAAAGGGCAGAAGCTATAAAAAGGGCAAATGGTGTTCATTTTCCTGAAGAGGTAATTACTTCCATGTCCTCGTTTCTGCTTTGTATATCTCAGGCTAATCACGGTACTTAACTGTAATTACTGTTTCATTTCTCAGAAAATTTGTAAGTGGCTTGTTCAACTCCTTATGGCGCTTGATTACTTGCATGCCAATCATATTCTTCATCGTGATGTCAAGGTAATTGGGAATTTCTGGTTCAATTGCTATGGGTATTAGTTAATTATTTTGTAAAATCTCACCAGCCAGTTTGTTTTGATGGTGTTTATGAACTTGCTTCAGTGCTCAAATATATTTTTGACAAGAGATCAAGACATACGTCTAGGTAAATGTTCCACTTGAGACTATTGTTTCTCCTGATCCATTATGTTAGAGTGCCTGTCAGTCACTTACGTTTCCCTGAAATTGTATATAATTTTGAAAATTTGTTTTGATGCAGGTGATTTTGGCCTTGCTAAAATGTTGACTTCTGATGATCTCGCATCCTCTGTAAGTAGTATTGTTGACATGGATTTATTCTGATATTTCCATCTGCTTGATCTAATCATTATGATGTTTCTGCTATGAATAAAGGTAGTGGGAACTCCCAGTTATATGTGCCCTGAACTTCTTGCTGATATACCTTATGGATCCAAGTCAGATATTTGGTCTCTTGGTAAAACTATATCTTTTTGTAATTTAGTTGTTAATTTTTTCTATCTGTTTTCTGTATTTTTATCATATGATTAACTTTCTGTGTTTTCTAGGATGCTGCATATATGAAATGAGTGCCCAGAAGCCTGCATTTAAAGCGTTTGTAAGTTGTTGTTTTGTAGTCATTCTATCTGTTTACCCTTCAGTTTTTTCCATGTCTCAGCTCTGAATAACACTATATTGTGAATGGGATGCTAATGGAATAATCAGATCCATCTTTTTTTCCTTTTTGGAGGATGTTCTGCAACAATTGCAGAGAATGATTGTTATGTTCAGTAAGACACTAGGTTAAGAGTTCACCTTATCATTATTTATCCTAATCCTGTTTCCAAACAATGAGTTATTCTCTAAGTAAAAACCTCTCTTATTTTTAATTTCGAATTCCTAGTTATTTTGTGAAGTCATGTTTTGTTTTCCTGCTTGGAGTGGAGCAATTTTTTTCTAATTCTGGAAATTGTTTCGCCCTTTATCATGTTAAATACTGTAGGAAAAAGTGGTAAGAAAGTAGAGAGGGACAGAGAAATGGAGGCATAATGTGAATCTATTAGATATGAGAACCTAAATGTAACATTGATGGATATATTGATTAAAACTACATTTTGAGTGGCATTATGGTGACAATTTGATTGATCATTCATTTCAGTCTTGAACGAACTACCTATCCTCATGGATGGATTTTTTACAGTGTTGAAGTTTTTACTCTGATTTGTTTCATTATCAATTTTGATTATGCTCTTGACATCTTAGTAGTGACGCTTTATGTTAGAGATTTAATCACATCAACTTGGAGTTTTTCCTATATTTTCTGAACAGGATATGCAGGCTCTGATTAACAAAATAAATAAGTCTATATTGGCGCCTCTTCCGACTGTGTACTCAGGGGCATTGTAGGTTACTCTCCTCTTCATACTTATTGCACTGTCTACTTCTAACACTATTTTGCGTCTGTCATGTCCAGTTTTGTGAATGTTTGACAATATTGTAGAAAATTGTTATAAATATGTCAGATGATCTTGAATTTCTCATATTCTCAATATTACCCAACTATTGAAAAAACATTTCGCTCTTTGTTGTTTTTGTTTTTTGAATTTCTCGACATGTGGGCCTGGATTGGTAACTGTAGCATGGATTTCCTAATCTATATATTTTTTGCTTCTTTTTCTTTTTCTCCTAGCCGAGGGCTTGTCAAAAGCATGCTGCGGAAAAATCCAGAACTTAGACCCAGTGTATGTTTTCTCATCCTTTTTTAAATTTTATTTATTTATTTTTGCTTTTATGAACATATATGCATGAGATGACTGCAGATTTTTACTATAAATTTTAAGGTGTAGAAATTTAGGATTTGATTAAGGACTATGTATTCTTATAAAGGGAAGTTCCAACTGTATGTCAGTTCTATTTAAGTTTAAAGGAGATATTGAAGCTAACTTGTCTGCTAGGGTGCGAGCTCCAAGTTAAACTATTTCAACAGTCCATATTGTATCATGTTTGGCATGGGTATCATATTAAGTTGAACTGCTGGGTTCTTGTGCCAGAAAATATTTATTCAATGTTGAATTTGTTTGGAGAATATTTATCTAGATCAATGTACATTACTGACGGGTGAAATGTATTGTGATTATGCCAGGCTGCAGAGTTGCTCAGTCATCCGCATCTTCAACCTTATGTCCTTAGAATTCATCTAAAATATAATAGCCCCAGACGGAATACTTTCCCATTACAAATTTCAGATTCCAGCATCATAAAGAAAACTAGATTCATGGACCTGGATGCTGTTTCCGTTCGCACTGATAGTGAGAAAAGGCGGTCATTCAGCAATGATAGGGCCTTGAATCCAACTGCATCCGAAACTGAACAAGACTCCCCATCTTCTACTGACAGAGCACGGGAATTTGGAAGTTATTTGAATAAAAAGTTCAGAGAATTATCATTTGGCATAGTCCATGAGGAGATTGGCGTTGACAAGACAACATCCATTAGATTCTCCAATGCTGGTAAAACCTCTAGACTAACACCAGCAAAAATATATGCTACTCCCAGAAGACAGACAACACCATCAAAGATACCACACGTTGGTTCAAAATGTGATTCGGTAAGTATGTGTGGCAAAACTCAAGCTGTTCATCTTTTTGCTTATGGATGAAAGCTGTTGGATATAGCATATATCTTAGCATTCCATAGTCACGATAGACAAATAGAATATTAATCTTCCTGGGAGTTGTTTTCCTTAATAAAAGTGGACAACTTTGAAGTATTATTTGAAATTTGTCCGAGTCCTTGTTCAGTTTAGCTTGGCTTAGGATTAACACCATTATTTTAAGCTATGGATATGTAGTTCAGCAATTTTAACAGATGCGATACTTTTTCTCATTTTTTGATTTTGATATTTTTTCCCCTTTTGTATATAATATCTATTGGTTCTATCTGTATGTTTAACTTAAGATCCTGAGCACCAATATTATTCTCTTGGTCTCATAGTTAATATTTTTCAAGTAGACAATCTCTGAATTAGATGGGTACATATCTTCTTAGGAAGATGATGGCTTTTGGTACATATTATTTACTGTATGCTTTTGTCACAGCTGCCGATTTCACATACTCCGGTGGGCAAAACTTCCCACACTACACGCAGAGCATCTCTTCCATTGACCACAAGAGCTAGACCCTTGGAAACTCCTTGTAGACCTAAGGTTTGCAGCAGCATGAAGTCTCCAGATGTTTCTGTCAATGCCCCACGAATTGACAAGATCGCTGAATTCCCCCTGGCCTCATCTGAAGACCCCTTCTTTCCCATCCTTCGAACCTCATCAACATCTGCAGTATGCTCTTCTTCTTCACCAGATAGTGTCGCTTGCTCAATCACAAAGGACAAGTGTACGGTACAGGTTCTAGATAGAACCAGTACCAGGACAAATTTCATCGATGCAACCCATGGAGTTGCGTGGGATGGAAGTGAATGCTCAGAACATAATCTGCCAACTGGTGTTTCAAGTCGTTCATCCTTTGAGGCACAGAACCGGCGGTTTGACACCTCGTCATACCAACAACGTGCCGAGGCATTGGAAGGATTGCTGGAATTCAGTGCTAGGCTTTTGCAACAACAGAGATTTGAAGAGCTTGGAGTGCTGTTGAAGCCATTTGGGCCCGAGAAGGTTTCGCCCAGGGAAACTGCCATCTGGTTGGCTAAAAGCTTCAAAGAGACTGCAGTTTAGCTCAAATGCTAATAGGTTACGAATGCCACCTCTTGGATAGTTTGTGTTGCTTACTAACGATTTTTGGTTTAAGCCGAGTCTTCGAAACGGAAGACCAATGAGGATTGGAATCTTACCAATCCCAGAAGAGCTTGTGTAATATGTTTGGAAATTCAAGATTGTTGAAGAAAGAGAAAGATGGAAAGTTTTCTTAAATTATCTTTACATTGCCTGTATCAAACTATATTTATTGTAAATATAATCCTTTTGTGGGTAAGATGATTTATTAATGTAATGTCTAAGAAACATTAGAAATCAATACATATTGACCCTCAAATTACTGAGACAATTTGCAATTCGTGTAAAGTGTTATAAAATGGTCTACCCATTAATATTATAAATCAGTTTATATCAAAACGTATGTTGTGGGAGACATGGCAGAAGCAGAAATCCTAGAACTTTTCGAGCTCCACTATTCAGATCTGAAGCTCTTAGCTTCATCATCATCTTCAAAAGAAGACGTAGACAGGCTGGAAACAATAAGGGCAAATATAACGGAAAGTCTGGGCCCGAGAGGTCCAGGTCTGCTCTCAATCACCGGTGTCCCAAAAGCTTCTTATCTTCGGCGAAACCTCCTCCCTCTCGCTCGGAAGCTCGCCCTTCTCAACCCAGATCATCGCAAACGCATTTTTAAGGTAAACCCTTTTCCTTTACCTAAAACCCTATTAAAACTTTGACCTAGAATAGAAATACCCGGCTTTTCATTGCTGTTGAGATACTGTATATTACCTTCATTAGTGCAACATATTTGTTTCAGTGTTCTCTATTGTAATATTTAACTTACCAGTACTGCTCTTATTTTAACCAAAAATTTTAGGATCACAACGTGGGTAGCGATGTTCCTTTGAAGAATCCAGAAAGGAATGTGTCATCTTTCGCTATGCAACTTAGATATGAACAAGGCGGGGAATTGGATAACCTAAAGAGTTCAGACCAAGATTTACCAGATGATGAGTTTAAGAATCTTGGCAATACTTTCAAGGAGCTGGGATTTTGCATGATGGAGCTGGGGCTCTATCTTGCACAAATATGTGATAAGGCCATTGGTGGCCAAGAGCTGGAGCAGAGTTTGTTGGAATCGTGCACGGCGAAAGGGCGCCTTATACATTATCATTCAATACTAGATAACATTGTTTTGAAAGAAGTTGGTAGAAAAAGAGGAAGGTCGAGAAGACAGGCTAATCGGAAAAACAATCTGGTGGACTGCATAACAAGTGAGCAAAAACAGATAGCACACACTAATGTGGATGTAAACAGTGATGGGGTTGGACTTTTTGGAACTCATTCCAACCTGTGGCAGCAGTGGCACTATGATTATGGTATCTTCACTGTATTGACGGACCCCTTGTTTATTTTGTCCTCCTATTTACCAGAAAATACAGAGAAAGAGCAATACACAATAGCTTGTGATAAAGAAAGCCCTTCTCCAAGTGGTCATACATATTTACAAATTTTCGATCCCAGCAAGAATAAGGTTCGGATGGTGAAGTCTTCTCCTGAAAGTTTCATCATTCAGGTTGGAGAATCAGCTGATATCTTATCCAAGGGGAAGCTTCGCTCAACCCTTCACTGTGTTTGTAGGCCAGCAAAGTTTGAAAATTTAAGCAGGGAAACTTTTGTTACGTTTTTGCAACCTGCATGGAGCAAAACCTTCTCAATGTTGGATTATCCTACAAAAAACTGCAACTTAGATGGTCAGTGCTCTGGAGTACCAGATGATAAAAATCACCTTGCCGAGCAGGATGGGATCAGATTGACTGAAGTAATTCATGAAATCATTCCACCACTCTCGTTGAGATTGAAGGATGGGATGACTTTTGCGGATTTCTCACGTGAAACTACCAAGCGGTATTATGGTGGTGGTGGTTTACAATCTAATAGATAAAATAGCTCCTTGTATTTTAGTAGTCTGTATTGATGCAATTTTTGGTAAGAGCCGTTATGACATCTATCCTCTGATCATATTGCTTGGTACTATCTTTCAATCAGTTATTCAAAAACATCTCATTCTTGTTGTTAAACATATTCAATCATATATTCTTCATTTGTCCTTAGTTGCATCATTGTCCCAGAAGGTCCTTGTTTTTATAACATGCTTATGTCATTAAGTACGAAATTTAAGCTGCCTATATAATGTTTCAATCTTAAAGTAATTGCATCAAACATATAGATTTTTGTGGAGGCTAGTAGCGAATATTGTTTGTTAATGGAGCTCCTAAGTGCTTGACACGTGACTCTCAGATATGTAATTGCTCTACTGTACAGGTTTCTAGCATTTTTGTTGGATTATTTAAAATTTGAATGCTGGGATCTGTGATCAGTCAAGTTTAACGCTTCCATACTGTTTGAACATTCTATGATACATTAGCTTGCAAACTTCATTGGTCACTGGTTTTGGTTTTCTTGTGCAAGAGAGCTTGGTCCTGTTCAATGAAGTGAGTGCTATCCTCAAACCTGGTATTGATTTTAATTGACTGATGCTGCACATTCTTGGTTGACTATTGTGTGAACATAGGCTTCAACACTGGTGCACGCTTGTGCCTGAGAAGACTTCCTGCCATATCATTGTGGACAGTTTAGGACACAATCTCTAGAATTTGATTTTCAACATGCCAAGTTAATAGGCAAAGGCAAGCTTGTGCAGCAATGCAGGAATGATTTTCAAATGTCTATTGCTGGTTCTCGGGCTTGTATCATTGGGATTTGATGAAATCAATCAGCATACTGTCTTACTTCAATAATGAATATTTTCAGAACCTAGGCAGATAGATTGTGTCTCTCTAGTTCCATTTGAAGCTTACATTACATGAATGTACAATCTGTGGGAAAAAAATTTCTACTTTCATCAGTAACTGTTCTGACCAACAGAATGATCTCTAAGCCAAACCTTTGTATAGGCCAAAAGAATGACTCTCAAACCAAAAGAACCAACACCACTTTTGGGTGAAGTTGCCATAGACCAAAAAGAGTGAAATAGCCAAGTTTTCGGTAACTGGGTTTATATCTTTCTATACATCACCTTCTGATTGAAGTTACCTTTGTTTAAGCAGAGGCAATCTGGACAAACAAATTGTGTGGTTATTTCAGGCTATAATGCTGTGAAAATTCTCGGTCAGTGGCTTTGTATTGTTCAACAAATTGCACTTTTAAGTGCCCAATCCCCGCATGCAATGCATTGCATTACAGCTTTGACCTGAAACATCGCTATTTGTCCGGCTCATTATCAGAAGAAAACCAACAAAAATCTTGTTAAAACGTGTACTGTCATCTGCAATTTTAACTTTCCTGTCACATTCCCTTGTGTAAAATTTGACAAGTATTTTAACGTGAGGATATCATTGTAACTTATCATTCATGTCAAAATTTCTATACAACATTCAAAAAGAACCATCTCCATCTCCGCAACAGAGAAATGCAGCAGGAGGCTCAGACCACGCCTCAAAGCTTGGAACATTTCAATCTGAAAGGAATGTTTCTTAAAAATTTTCTCATTAATACAATTAAACTTGAAACAGGGAGAACCCAAATGGGTTGGAAAATGAAAGGTGAAATGAGAGCTGCGAAAAATGAGGCAAAGGGAATAAAGGGTATGTCTTTAAAGCAGTGGTCATCAAGTAAAAAACAAAGAAAACAAAAAAGAGAAAGCTGTTTTGGATCAGTAAATAAAAGAAAAAGAAGACACAAGGCTTTATAATGGAGAAGGGAGGAAGGTGAGATCAAAAGGAGGATGATGACGTATTCAGGCACGCCTATTTTAAAATTTGGGTTTCTGTTTAGTGAGGTCTCCCTACAGAAGAGCCAGCTTTGTGTCCGAAAAAACTATAGAAGAAAATTAAATTTTGCCTCAGGGCTACAGGTTAAATTTGTCTCCACTTCTAAACTTGTCGGCCATGGACGTTGCCAAGACATGAGACAGGTTTGAAATTGAAACACGATCATTTTACTGTGCTGTCCACTCTGTTTTCATGTTCACCTTGCGTGGCATTCTTTTTTCTTAATTAAACAATACAAATGGGTAAAATTTAACGGAGATGTTCGTTTCTCTTGAAATCAATGTAGAGAATCTTTGTTATAGAGAGAGTAAATAGCAACTTTAAGGCTTTAACAAAAGCATCGATCTCGAAATCGGGGATGATGAAAATGAAGCAAGAAATTAGTGACCCAAAAGAAGAATAAAGAGGGGGTTTTCTTTGTTTTGGTAAAGAAACAAACACAAAGCTCCAAAAAAAGTCTGCCCTTATTAGCAGAATAGCAGTCAACCCACTCAAAACTTTGTTCAGAATGCTAATTACTTTTCTCATTTACTTAACTGCTAAACCATCAAGCTTCAGGCTAACAAAATCAAAAAAGTATTCGGATCCGATTCGGTTTTGTCCATAACTACAAGTTTTAAGAAGTTATTTTGGGGTCCTAAGTGAAACATGGTAAAGTACGTGGACTGTTAATATGATGACAACTTTGGGATCAAAATGTAATAAAATGCTGATGTGGCAGGGGTTATTAAGAATAGTGTAAAAATTTAGGGGACGAATTGATATTTTCTATGTAAATTCAGTCAAAATCGGACATCTAGTATCTGATCCGAATATTCAGATAGAATCAAAACCGGATCAAAAGAAATTCGAATCGGATTCAGATCAGGTTTCTTCATGATCCGAATATCCAGATCGGATCAGAAAAATGCATATATTCGGTTTTGCACACCCCTACTACTCAGTATTTACATAAAACTAATGAAAGTTTGAAGATTTGAAAGCAAAAGTCATTTTTGATCACATGCATCTCCTAATAGTTTGAAGTTTCTCCTTATTTAGTGAAACCTTAAAAATAAGCGAGGGCTCTCCAAAAATGAAACTACTTGTCAATTGAAAGGTACATTTTCACATGCCTCTTGCCCATAGCTTCATTTACTTTTAACTCATAATTGACCAAACCTTCTATAAAGGAGTCCAAACTCAAACAATTGATTAATGACACTTTCATCCTTAGATTTGACAAAAAAATTAGGTCCAGTAAAATCTGAAAAAATCATTTTAGTTCCTATCAGATCAAGAGTATTACATTTCATTAAATGATGTAAGGGCAGTTTTGCCCTTCTATACAAATAACTTAATGGGGAAAGTTTGTTGGTTTTTTTTTTTTTATGCTTATAGACTATTTTTAACTATTATTTTTATTTCAATATTGAATTTTAAGAATTATGATTAAAAATTTCATAAGTTATTATTTGTATAAAATGACAAAAATACCCTTCCATCATTTTATGGAATGTAACAACCTTAATCTGACAGGGACTAAAGTGGATTTTTCTGATTTTACTGGATCTAATGTACTTTGTCAAACCTCAGGGACAAAAATGTCATTAACTCTCAAACAATTTCAGTCAATCACCTCTTTATATAGAAATAGAATAGTTTGTTGCTTAGCATCAAAACTCTCTTTAAGAACTTTCTTTAATTTGGCCTTCACATTCACCACATTATATGGAAGAAACAAGTAGTAGTACTACTCCAACTCCAAGAGCATTCCTCTCTTTTCCCGGAACCCACTTGCCGGAGAGTCCCAGAGGGCCGATGGAGTTCTTGTCGAGGTCTTGGAGTGTCTCAGCTCTTGAAGTTTCCAAAGCTCTGGCGCCTTCTTCTTGCAACAAGTCAGCCAGTACTTCTTCTTGCACTACAAATTCTATTCCTGAAGATATCGCCGGGGAAACTGAGGAGCTCATCAATGCCACTTCTGGGTCTGTCAATCAGTTCTCTTTCGCCTCTTCAGCAACTTCTCAGCTCGTTCTTGAACGTATCATGTCACAATCCGTGAGTGCATTTTGTGAAAGAGAGATTAAAAAGCTTTCATTTTTGTTGTTTTAGCTCCAAATAGCAACTTAAAGTTTTTGTCATTGTGGGTTTTTATGCATGCAGGAAGTTTCGCCATTAACGTCAGGGCGGCTCTCTCACAGTAGTGGACCTTTGAATGGAGGCTCTTTGACAGAAACAGACAGCCCTCCAGTGTCTCCCTCCGAAGAGTTCGAGGACGTCGTTAAGGTGCTACTCTTAATTTTTTACTTCCATTTGTTTTTTTTTTCTTGAAGAAGAACAGAAACGAGTATTGAAGACTGGAAGGAGACCAATATCTCAGCTTTCTCTGCTCATTTCTGCCAGACCCGTCTTCTGTTAGCACTGGTTTTTGTGTTACAACAGTTACTTTATTAGAAATCCAGTAAATACATCACACAAAATACAGAGGCTTGCTTTTGTTTTGTCTTCTTTCCATAAAACCTTTATCTTTCTTGAGATTATTTAAGGTGTCTTATCAACAAAAAGCCAAAACAAACGAAAAAATAAAAATAAAAATTTGGGAATCAAACTAGCTTGCCAGCTGGTCTTAACTAGTCTTCAACTTTTGCCTTAATTAACACATTCATTTGTTAAGGCCAAATTTTAGCTCTGCCTAATTATATTTGACGGCTAGCTTTCTTTTATCATTAAGAAAAAAAGACGTGGATTTGCTTTAAAACCACTAAAATTTTCTTTTTAATAATTTATTCAGATTTGGGTGTGGTTATTATTGCAATCCTAAAGTTAATTTCACCTGGTCTTGCCCTCAGTCCTCTAGAGAAACTGAAGAAGAGTCAAACCCTTGTCTTTTTCATTTGCAAAAATAACAGTGCAGTGGCCGGTGGCGTGTTGAATTGGGTAACGTAGCTGATTAAGCTGACAATTTTTCTGACATGTTTCTCTGTGATTTAAGCTTTGGTAACGAGGCTTGTTATGCATAATCTTTCCCTCCCATCTCACGTTAACACTCTTTCTCTATTCTCTTGAAAGTAAAACCATAGACTGATTGACTACAGAAATTTATTATTGGCAAATTTCTTCAAGAGTTGAATATATGTGAAATTTATCATGAGAAACCATTAACACAGTGATAAACTCATCAACTTATGACAACAATGCCTATTACTTACTGATTGTTCAAATGGTTATGATATAGAAGTTGATTTTTCATGACGCAGTTGAACTTAAATACACCTTTAGTCTTTGTTTGTATGCAGAATTTTGATTTGAGTTTGTAAATGCACGCAGTATTTTCGTTGCCACAACTCCATTCAACCCCTATTCAATAATAACACACGCGCTAGTGCTAGCAACATTGTTTGTAGCACCCCTGGTGGAAGAGCCAAGACGGTGGGGAGGTGGTTGAAGGACAGAAAGGAGAAGAAGAAAGAAGAAAGCAGAGCCCACAATGCGCAGCTCCACGCTGCTGTTTCAGTGGCTGCAGTGGCTGCTGCCATAGCAGCCGTTACAGCAGCCACTGCTGCGCCTTCATCTTCAAGAAAGAACGAGCAGTCTGCCAAGACGGATACGGCTGTGGCATCTGCAGCAACCTTGGTGGCGGCTCAGTGTGTTGAGGCAGCAGAAACTATGGGAGCTGAGCGCGACCACCTTGCTTCCGTCATTAGCTCTGCCGTGAATGTCCGTTCACATGATGACATTCTCACTCTTACAGCTGCAGCAGCTACAGGTAGAAATTCAACAAAATGACCATTTTTTTTGCCAGAAGAAAATGTAGTTCACTAATGGTAATATTTCTTTTCTATCTAGCTCTACGAGGGGCGGCAACATTAAAGGCAAGAGCATTGAAAGAGGTGCTGAATGTTGCGGCCGTATTACCAGTGGAGCGGGGGACTGGAGGGTCAGTTGGTGGTAGAGGCAATAACAGTCATCTTAATCATAGCTTTAGCGGAGAGCTTGCCCCTGGAGATGATTTTCTGAGTGCCTGTAGCCAAGAATTCCTATCCAAGGGTTCTGAACTTCTCAAACGAACCCGCAAAGGTGATAAATTAATCACTTCTGTTCATAAAATCGGTCGTTTACTGGAATATTGTCATTGATCGTCAATGTTTCTGTATGATATATATTGGAACAGGTGACCTTCACTGGAAAATTGTCTCTGTTTACATCAACAAGACAGGCCAGGTAGCTTTTGTTTTAGTATATTTGCTTTTAAGTGATGTCTCTCTGTGTATGAATTGTATCTAATCTTCATTATATTGAAATTAATAATGCAGGTGATGCTGAAGATGAAGAGCAAACATGTTGCAAAAACCATCACCAAAAAGAAGAAAAGTAAGTTGTTCTTTCCATACACTGCACTTATGTAAACAGATAACCAAAAACCAGTTAAGATGTCAAAATACATCCTAAAACCATAGTTTCTTTGAGTTGCAGATGTAGTGTTAGAAGTATGCAAAGACATGCCAGCTTGGCCAGGAAGACACTTGCTCGACAGTAGCGAACAGCGTCACTACTTTGGATTGAAGACAGAGGCACGAGGGATGGTTGAATTTGAGTGCAAGAACCAGACAGAATATGATATCTGGACTAGGGGAGTCTCAAGACTTCTCGCCATTGTTGCGGAAAGAAAGAAAAGATTTTAAGTCTGCTGGGGGGCCAGGGCCAGGCCACCGAGTTTTCTGAACAACAAAAACGATTGATATAATTCCTCTAGGCTCTAGCGAGATACGAGGAGCTGGTGGGGTAGTTGATATGTAAGTTATGAAAAGAGATTCGCTTTGGCATAAAAAACACTGCTTTTATGTGGCTCTGGCATCCAGTCATTGCGTTGAAAGTGAAAAGAATCTCATAAATGGTGCAATGTAAATCTATAAGAGAGATATTGTTTGCCTATATATTAGTTTCAATTTTGTTCTGCTTTTAACGCATTCTCCATAAATGCACTGTAAATCCATCTGGGTTTGTCATTATTCGAGCATCTATAACCAAAATATATACCTACGAATGACAATACATCAGATAGAGAGAGAGGAAAAATGAACTTGATTACTTAACCCAGAAGCAATTTTGCTGATAGCGATAGCTATGGAAGACAACAACACTTAGCTTAGCGAATTAATCAATGCCCCAATGGTGAAGGATCAACAGCTTTCAAGTCAAATTCAGATTTATATGTGGACAATAAATCCTAGATAAAGTTCGTAGTCAAATTTACTTGCATCATGTTAACCAAAAGGGAATGTCGGCAAGAAGACATAACTTAATGGGCAAACCGTTGGAAGTTCCCGAAGGAAAAGACTAGTTCCTTGTAAAGAGTTTGGTGCTTAGTTGTATTGGATGATAAAAGATTGTGCTCAAACATATGATAGGATCGCTTCCAATACCCCTGAATGAAAGGAATCTCAGACGCTTTATTACATCCAGTGCCAATTAAATTAACAGCGAAGAATGGAGAATAGGTATATTCTAACAGCTTGTTATGCAAATTTTCTCAAGAAGCAATATCAAAAGGAATTTAAGACAAAGGCATGTACAAAATAATTTGGAGCGGATAAAATCCATCATTGTAATTAAGTTTTTATAACATTCACCTTAAGGTAATTAACAATGATCTCTTATACGCAAAAGCCAGGAGAAACAGAACCTCAGGAATCATCTTCAGCTGTCGGCAGCTCTGAAGATAGTTAGCAGTGAGAGGAAAAGATTAATGATGTCCAGGTAGAGTGAAACTGCAGCCCATATATACTCATCGTAAGAAAAGCGCTTGATCAGGTTGTCTGTGTCGTATATAATGTACCCACAGAATATGATTGACGCCAAGCACCCATAGATCATTACTGAGATTCTACCCAGAGGAAATAGAATCTGCAACCATAAAAGAAATAAATTCAAACCTACAATGAGAAACCCGTGACATGCAATTATACAGAAAGACAGAAGAGAATTGGCAAAATTGGTAATATACCTGAATCAAAGCAAACAGCATTAGAACAACAATAGCACCAAACAAGAAGGGCCCCAAAAAGTTGAAGTCATGGCCTCTTTTGGCAGCCCAGAATGTGTAAAGAGTGAGTGACACAACCACCGCAGCAGTCAGAATCACTGATTCTAGAATAACTTTCCCTGCACCCAAATGCAATAACAAATGTTTCAGTAATGCAATAACAAAAATTTCAGTATAATTGTTAATGTTATATTTGCTATGGCTCAAAGGTTAGAATTAATATATCACATCGAGATTAAAAAAAAGGGTAAAGGAGACAGAAGTTTTTAGCTGGAAAAGGAGAGAAGGTACAAATCAACTCACAAAAACAGCAATTAATAAATGAAGAGTCAATGAAAATTATAATGTTTCAGAACAAGGATAAAGAAATATATGTATACAAGCATCTGTGTCACAGAAACAAACACCACCCCTTAAAACCTGCTCGTTTCGTTTCTATTTTCTATTTTTTTTTTTTTAAATCATCTCGTTAGTTCTAGTTCTACCAGGTAAAAGCAATAAAGATATGAAAGAAAGACAATACTAAAAATTATAAGCATTCTTTTTCTCTTAAATGGCAACCTATCATCAACACAATCAACAGCATTGCCAATCAAGAAATTTTCCTAACTTACTCTAGTTGGATTAAGCAATAAACACTTAAAATTGGAGTTTCTTCATTAGAAAAAATAACACCATGAAACAAAGAAATTGAAATAACAAACTTACCGCTGGTAAATGCACACGTCAATCCAACAACAAATGCGAGAGAAATAGTAAAAATCCCCAGCAAGAAATAATTAACAGGATGCTTCTGGTGATAGTAATACAACGGGCACAACACTGAAACAAATTCCACAAAACGAAAATCAATTACACACGAACCCACAAACAAAAACACAAAAAAAAAAAAAAAAAAAAAAAAAAAAACATACCAATAAAAGGAGTGATTATCAGTACTATATAAACAGCCAACCCAGCCCCCGAACTGACAAAAAACTCAGAGATGGGACGCACCGTAACCACCGTCGCCGCCACCGCGATTGTCACCAGCAACTGTATGGTTATAATCGAATAAACTTTTCGGATAAAAGACCAGCGAAGCTCCGGACTCTCTAACATCATCGGATACAGAGGCCTTGCTCCGGCCTCCATGTCACTCTTCCGATAAGCCTGGTTCCACATCTTTTGAAAATTTATTTCCTTTTCGAATTGGTGTTTGGATAGCGAGAAATTATTTTCCTGGCAACGCCGGAAAGTGAAGTGAACGTTTAGGGTTTTGTTTGTTTTAAATTGATTTGATTTTCGGTTGAGAAAATGAGAGAGGGAATCGGTGGCTATAAGATATATGCAATCGAAATTTCGTGATGCGTCGCGTGCGTGCTATTTTTAAGTGGCGGTTACTCTTATACGCGATGTTGACACGTGGACTGTTTTGAAATTCTAGATGTCTCGGGGTAGTTCCGCAATTAACTTGACTTTGTTGTGAAGTAAGGTGGGTGCATGGTGTCGCCGTGTTGTCCCCAGTGCTATAGTGGGATTAGAATATTTGAGGAATTGTGTTTGTGTTGTGAAGCTGAAGCATATACATACTTGGGCATAAGGTTCCTTCCCTGGTTAGTAAAGGGAAATTTTATATTTAGAGTTGGGTTATTATCACCCACCTCCCTTGAGGTTTATGTTTATATCATCAAAGACCCAATAAGGCAATAAGTAATTGAAATACTAATAACCTCCTCTGAGATTTTATAAAATATACACTCATCTCATTTGAGTACAGTTAACTAATGATAAAACTAAATCAAGTAAGGGTAGAAGGTAATTTCAAGCTATATATATATATATATTTTTTTTTTTTTTTGAAAAAAAACATTAACAGAGATGAAACGGGGTATACTTTGTTGTTCTATAAAAATTCGTAGAAGGAACCAGGTTACGCGGGAAGAGAGAAGTTATTATATTCACAATTAATTGTGACATAAAGAGCTACAGGGTGACTTTGATTGAATGCAAGCTTTTCTATATATTCAGATGTGAAATTCAGAAATAGTGAAGGGACCAGAAGTTGCCATATTCGGCTTCAAGCTCAAGTATATGACTTTATGACAGAAGAATTTCACAAAAGTAGTTTTGGATAAGAACTACAGAAGCTCTTAGACAATTCGGGAATATTCATGTGTAATAAATAATTATAAGAATAAATCAAGTCAATTTATTTAATTATAAAATAGAATAACTGTATACCATAGGCTTACGAAACAAGTCATAAACCGTAAAATAATTTATTTAAAATTCTATAAATACTTTTGAAATTTACAAATTTAAATTATGTGTATTTATTAGGGTGTTTGCAAATAGAATAATTTCATAGACATTAATTAATATCTTATATGATATTATTTATATTAAAATTTTAATAATTTTTGTCACCTTTGTCTACTTGCGATTCTAAGTCACATATCTTTGGGCGTGGAAGTGCTTATATATATATCTCTAACTTTTATTTATTTATTTTTTTATCCATTAATATAATTGGCGAGCTTTAATTAAAAAATGAGTTTCTCAAGATAATTAAACTGTTTAAAGAAATCTTTAGAGAAATATTATTTGTAATTTTGGATCAATAATTCAATATAATGCCAGTCTAATGTTAATGGAATATATAGAAATCATGAGGTGATCATAAGGATATACATTGAAGATCCAACGGCGCTGACAAAGTCACAGCACAAACACTTCTACGACAGTTAAGGTTTAATTTACACATACCACTTTTAGATTGTAAATATTAATGCATAGAATATTGGAAAATTTACATATGGATTTTCGACGGACATGAGTCAGTCGTTACAATGCTCGTCGTTATCAATTCAATGACGGAAATTCAAATCCGTTGTTAATGAACGACGGATATTTCTGTTGTTAAATACACTATAATCCGTCTCTAAAATGTGGAAAGAAACGGATTAGAACAACTTGTTGGAGACGGAAATTCCGTCGTTAAGCCGTCGTTATTTAACATCATATGGATTTTCGACGGACATCAGTCGGTCGTTAAAATGCTCGTCGTTACCAATTCAACGACGGAAATTCAAATCCGTTGTTAATTAATGACGGACGTTTCCGTCATTAAATGCATCATAATCTGTTTCTAAAACGTGGAAAGAAACGGATTAGAACAACTTGCTGGAGATGAAAATTTTGTCGTTAAGTCGTCGTTATTTAACGTTTTATTAACGACGTTAGATGTCGTTGTTAAAATTTCGTTGTAATTCTGTTGCTATATGGAAGTGGAATTGTGCCACGTCTGCATCAGTAAACTGTTGTTCATACGTCGTTATTTAACGTCAGATTAACGACGTTACGTATCATCGTTAAATATCCATCGTAAATCCGTCGCTATGTGGA
>WYDK02000080.1:5091977-5102480 GCA_009867345.2 Toxicodendron radicans
GAGCAACCACTATCAAGGTACCACAAATCATTTTGAAATGCAAGAAGTGAAGTATGTGCAACATATGAGTTCACAGATGGTTTTTGCAAATAGGCAATGAATTTAAAGCATTTGGGTCTAATGTGTCCTTTCCTATTGCAAAAATGACAAATAGGAATGAAACGTTTTCCCTTCATTACCTATTTTCCCATGGCAAAGTCAGGAGTGCGTTCAGTGGCTTTCATAAATGTGCGCACACTGGTTGATGTGCTAGCACCAGGGGTGAATCCCAATCCAATTTTGTCACCAAAGGTCTTCCCTTGTCCGAGCACTTCACCAAGCTTAAGTGAACATGCATTAAGTTTCTCAACAATGGTCTTAGTCTCAATTAGTTCAAACTTAACTTTAGAAAAAAGTGATTCTTTGTTGGACGCTTCAATGGTTAGATCTTTGACTTGATCAATCAAGTTTTTCTTATCCTCCACCAAGGAAGATTTTTCTTCCTCAAGTGACTTAATTCTTTTAAGGGCTTTTAACCAAGATTGGTACATTTTGTCATAGGCCTTTTGTTTTTCCTCATCATAGTCACTTGACTCATCCGAACATGAATCCGCACTATCTTCTTGATTAGCAGCAAATGCAAGAAAATTTTCATCTACATCAGATTCACTCTCATCACTAACACTGTCCTCATTTTCACTCTCACTCAAGGTGGCAGCCATTGCCTTACCTTTCTTCTTTAGAGTGTTAGCATATTCAGACTAAATGTGGTCATAACCCTCACACTCAAAACATTTGACTACCTTTCTCTTTTCTTTTTCATTAGAGAATCTTTTTGGAAACTCACCTGAATTATGTTGGTCTGAAAATTTTCTACCAAAATGTTGTTTTCCCTTTTTATTCCTAAAAAAACGCTTTGCATTTTTCTTGAGAAATTTAGCAAAATTCTTAGTTAACAAGGCACAAGTGTCATCATCAAGGGTGCTTGTGTCAACATTCTCAAAAAGTTAAGTGTCTACCTCATGTTTGAGTGCCAAACCTTTGTTCGATTTTTTATTTTCCCATTTTTTCAGAGTTAGCTCGAAGGTTTGAAGGGAACCAATCAATTCATCAAGTTCCATGAAGTCCAAATTTCGACATTCTTCAATGGAAGTGACTTTGGACATGAATCTCTTAGGAAGTGAGCACAATACTTTCCTAACAAGTTCAGAGTTAGAATAAATTTTACCTAAAACATAACACTTATTAGAAACATCACAAATTCTACCATGAAATTCAGAGATGCTTTCATCCTCAAGCATGACAAGGTTTTCAAAATAAGTCACAAGTCTCCTAAGTCCAGTCTTTTTAACAACATCGATTCCTTCATTCTTGACTTGGAGCTTGTCCCAAGCATCTTTACCAATTTCACAATTGGCTATTATCTTCATTTGATTCACATTTACAACATCAAAAATTGCATGAATAGCTTTAGAGTTGTTGTTAGCTAAGTCTAGTTCAGCCTTGGTCCAAATTTCTGTGGGGTTTGGTCTAATTTCTCCATTTTCAACCACGGTGGGATGTTTCCATCCACTAACAACCGAAGCCCATACCCTTTCATCTATAGATTTTAGGAAAGCTTTCATCCTAGGTTTCCAATAAAGGTAATTTGGTCCTTCCAGGAGTGGAGGCCGATTGACAAACCCTCATTCATTAAAATAATTCATCATAGCATACACAGCAGATGTGGGCACAAAAGTATATGTGAGCACACACACACGAAGACAGAGCTGAAGTAAAAATAGCGAATGTGGGCACAACAGCAGATGTGGGAACACAAATAAAATCAGGACTGAACAAAAGATCAACTTAACAGGAACGATTAAAAACAATCAACTCAACAAACAGTAGCAAATTGGTAAGCATCACTGAAAAAACTTATCAGAACAAGCTCTGATACCACTTGTTAGGTCCATTTGCTTGTTAATCAGATATGTTACCACACGTTTGTTATCAGACAAACAAGTTTGCACAGCGAAAATGTTAAACTTATCAGAATTTTTACTAATTTAAAAATTAAGAGTTCATTGGGTTCTTTTGGTGCTAATGGCGAGTATTCAACTGAGCACAAAGAACAAAACACACAACGATTTACATGGTTCGGCCGAAGTCTACATCCATGGGACCTAGTCCAGGCGAAAACGTTCCACTATAGAAAACATTCATGGTACAATTACAAAGTTAGAAACAAGCATCAGTTATGAGAAACTCCTTTTTATCATAAAGATTCAATCTCCACACTCTAGTTGCTTCTCGTTCTTCTGCAGCTAGTCTTCACCTCGCAACCCTCACGGTCGGCCTGAGTTCCTCCAAGCACAAGAAGATGAAGCTGTACTTCAGTCTTCAATCAACACAGTAACGAAAAGCAAAAGTTCAGTGAATTGAACTGACGTGATTGTGCTCACACGGACCAACACATAAATGAACCAAGAAACTAAGGATGAACAAAATATTAAAGTGACAGACTCATCCAAAATAAATTGAAACTGAGATTGAACAGCCAAGAAAACGCTTTGAAAATCCGAGCTCACAAAAATGAAAATGGCGGACGCAAATAAGCTGTTCAACTAACTCTTTCTTTCACAAGGAAGATGATATAAAGAGAAAGGCGCTAGAAGACAAATTGCAAGATGGGCAGACAAGATCACAAAACTTTTTCACACAAATAATCTTTTGTGTGCGCCTGTAAAAAGTAGAGAATGTCAGCAAAGGTACACTCTTTTTCTGCACCATCCACTCATGTTGAAACACTTGGATAGTGATCCTGAAAATAGTATCTTAAAGCAAATCAAAATGAAACAAATAAATGAAAAAGATAATAAATCTTCAAAGGACGTCCAAGTCAGACAAAGAAGAGAAAATATCTGAACCAAAAAATGTGCTAACATCACAGAATGTGGGCACAAACATACAATAGATATTGAACAATTAAACTTTGATTGAAGTGTGAGCAAATCAGCCATTGTGCTCACACAAGTTCATAATATGACAACAACATTTCCAACAATGCTTAATTCCAACTTCAATACAACACTTTTCAAACTTTTCAAACTTATTAGAAGTGTATTCAGTTCCATTGTCACTTCTAATAGTTTTAATGCTGAAATCTGTTTGATTATCCACCATAGCCTCGAACTCATTAAACACCTCAGTCACTTCACTCTTTTGTTTCAAGAAATAAACCCAACATAGCCTTGAATAGTCATCAATAAACAAAATAAAACATCTGCTTACATTTAAAGAAGGATTCTTCATCGATCCACACACATCAGTGTGGATGAGCTACAACTTTTCAGAAGCTCTCCACGCGTGATTTTTTGGGAAAGGCAGCCTGCTTAGCTTACCAAGTTGGCAAGCATGGCATACATATTTTTTTTTCTTCAATCTCTGGCATATTTTAGACCAAGTACTTGCAATGCATCTCATTGAGTCCATTGTAATTGACGTAGCCGAATCTTTTATGTCACACAACAAATTCATCAGCAGTCATGCAGTAAGCATACAAATCAATCTCTTTCTATTTTACTGGAACGCTTTTACCAATAATTTTTACTTTCATCAATTTAATGCCATTTGTTAGTGTATGCCCTAGGAACCAATTATGTTGTCGGTTTCAAGGCATTATATCTTGTAAATATTCTTTCAAGAATGGAAGAAAGAGTTCTTATTTCACGTGTTGGTTTACTACTTCATTTATTTTATTTATTATGCATGTGAAAAGTTCGGATGATACGGATCTTTAGAAGATCAAATCATTGAAGCATTCCCTATGTAAGTAATGTTAATTGGGCAATACCATTGCATAGTAAGCATTTTGAATGTCTCCATTGAATATCATGTGATGGTATTAGTATGGGTGATTATAAAAGTTATGTCACTAGGGCATTAGCATGGATAAACGGTTAGTGAACTGTTTATCGAATATGAGTGATTATGATGAATCACGTGGACATTTAGAATGTGTTCAACGATACATCGTAGGGTCGTACTAGTGTACCATCTATCTTTAGACCTGAGACATCATGGTTGAATTCGACATAGGATGCATATGATTCAAATGGTGTATAATCACAAGAGTAACAATGTCTTGTGCAAGAAGCCGGTTTGGTCATATGTTATTTATGTGTAAGGACATGTGATGGTCAAGAAAGGATTCGTTGGCTCAAAATAGTTTGATCTTAAGTTCTCGGTCGAATGTCAATAAACATTGGAAAAAGGAAATCTCTAGCCAGAGTATATGAAAAATAGTTTCATGATGACACGTTTCATAGTATTGATATGACATTTCAAATGAAGATTAAGCTGAGGGTTTGGACATAGCATGAAACCATTCTTAAACGAGATTGGACGATGAGCGGATTTGCCTACACGGGACATACGATTGGAAATAGGTTTATTAGAGTGTAACTTCATTATGACTTAGGGGTTATGGAGCATTGCTAGATGCCTACCATGATCGGTGGGAGTTTCGATCATAAAGAGTTATAACAAAACATACCAGAATACGAAATTGTGCCCACGACTATGTCATAGTGAACCTAAGTGGTCACACCATAAAGACCAAGTATGAGGAGATATGGTAATACATAACGTTAAAGGTTAATGGTGGTCAGATGTAAACATGTGCATTCGAATTAATGTATCGATGAGAAATGATTATCCATGGAAAGCTAGCACTTACCAAGGGTAATATGGTAATTAGTCATTATTGAATTAGATTTAATATTGGGCTAATATATATATAATTATTGAATTGGATTCAATAATGGGTTAAATATATAAATTGTGACTTTTTTATATGCCTTGATTATAAATTTGTTTAAATCAAGGATTTAATATTATGGAGTTAATATTAAATTGAAATTGTTTCAAGGACTTAGGATCAATAATGATTTAATATTAAGGTATTAATATTAAATAGAAATTATTCAAGGGCTTGAAAATAATATTGAATTTGTATTAAGAGGTTAATATATGATTCAAATTATTTTAAGGACTTGAGAACAATTTCAAAAAATTTCAAAATGGTCCAAGTATATAAATGCAATTATAATCCCATTTGACCTAATGTAAAAAAAAAAATTAAAGTAGCTCTCACGTTTTCTCTCTTCTCTCTTTGGTGGTGGATTACACTTGGAGGATTCTTCGTCATTTTGAAGATCTTTCACCTCCATTGAAGATACAAAGTGTTGTATATCTTTAAAAAGGTAATATTTCTACCTTAACTTGTAAAATAAGATGACATAAGCATCTTTAGACATATTTATCATATTATTGTTCATGTATTCATCAGTTTTAGCTCAAATAGCATAGGATCTTTCAATGGTATCAGACCTTAATGTTAGATCTATGCTTATATGTTCAATTTTTAGTGCAAAATTGAATAAAAATAGTTGTTGAACAAGGGGTATGATTTGGCCTACACATATGTTGTTATTGTTGAATATTTTTTGTTGTTCTTGATCTTGAATATGTGATGTTCATGATTGATGGCATGTATGTGTAAAATTTTCTGTTTGGAATACAAAGATTTCATGTTAAAATAGGCTATGTGTATGTATGTAGAGTTGATGCATTTTGGATGCATTTTATGGCCTTAGATAAAATTGATCTTGGTCATTACATACATATAAAAAATTCTGCAATTTGATGCAAAATTTTGATGATTATAACATGGATAAATTTGGCCAATTCATATTATATGCATAGTGTACTTTGAATACAAGTTTCATGGTTGAATGTGTTTAATTATGGACTAATGATGCATGTATATGTGTTGTATTGTGACTACAATTTGGTGATGGATTGATGAACATTTAGGCCATAATTTGACATTTTAAAATTCTAATTTTGATTAAAAAATTTAATATTGATCATGCATAAATGGTTCATGTGAAGAAAACATGTTCAATGGTAATTGACATATGTTTTCTTTATGAATTTTGCATGAAGATTTTGTGATAATTGGATGCATGAATGATGCATAATTCCTTGTCAAATTTGGCCATGGCATAACTATGAAGTTTTATGTTTTTGAAACAAAGAATTTCATGTTAGGGTTTGGTTATGTACATGTATGATGAATTGTTGCATATGGTCGCAATTTCATGACTTTGGATAATTGTTGTTCTTGGTTGTTACATGTATGTACTATATCCATTTTTTGATGCAAAAATTTGATGATTATAGCATGGGTTGAATTCAGCCAACATTTGATATGTGCATCAATTTTATTGAATGAAATATTCATGGATATATATGTGATATTATGGTTAATAGATGCATGTAAATAAATTGTGTTGTGAATATATTTTTAATGGTGAATTTATGAATTTTGGCCACAATTTTCATGTTGAATAAGGAATGTTTTAATGATGATTAGTACATGTCTTAGTGGTGATTCATGCATGAATTGTTTGTATAGAAAACATGATTAATGGATATTAGTGTAAATGTTTCTATATGAATTATACTTGAAATTCATGTGACAAATAATGCATGAATGGATATTAGTGTAAATGTTTCTATATGAATTATACTTGAACATTTGATGTTGATCAAATAATGCATGAATGATGTTAAGATGATGGCATGTTGATTAATTGGATTAATATGAATGGCATGTGTAATTAGAGATATGAATTTGGATAAGGATGATTAATTAACTAAACCATCGTTGATGGGTGGTTAATGCCTTTAATCATTTCATTTGACTTGGTTAACAAATGAGATTAGAGAGCATTAAATGTTCAATAATACTAGGTTTACATCATTTTTATACAACATTTCTCTTACATCATTATGTGGCAAAAGATGATTGGTTAATTTTAAATTAAAACTAAACTTTTACTCAGTCATCTTTTACCACATAATGATGTAAGAGAAATGATGTATAAAAATTATGTAAACCTACTATTACTCTTAAATGGTAGGGTGGTGAAATGTCACTAATGCCCTTTTAGTTAATTATGGAAATTTTAGATCTAATTGTTGCATAAGTCCTTGAATTCATATATATTGCAACGTGCATAAAGTTATTTATTTACATGCCCTTGCATGAAATTTAATGATAAGTATATATGATATATTTACCATTTTGCCTTTAACGTTCATTGATATTATTTTATGCATGTGTTCATTTTTCAAAGGATGTGTAGTGTTTATCTTTAATATTTGTTTATGTGATGGATAAATATTAGTTAGAGTTTAAGATGAATATTAGAATTAGGTGAATAGTTTGCCTAATTAGGATATAAAACATTCTTCTAATCAAAGGTTAAACCTAATAATCTCCCTTAAGAAAATTATTAAATCTAAGCATTCCATTATGAGCTAATTAATTCTTTGGCATAAGATTAGACATCCCAAGATTTCTATTATGTGAGGGATGCTAATTTTTATGACATAGAAATTAATTGTCTAGTTCTTGGATATAAATGTGCATTGTACCCAAGATTTCTACTATGTGAGGGTATAATGGGAATTCTATTTTAAGAAAGTTTAATGGGTCGGGTTTAACCAGTCTAGGGTATCAAGATTTCTATTATGTGAGATATCTGAAACTATAGGCATATAAATGAATCATAACTTATATTAAAAGGAAATAGTTTCCTACTTATTAAAATTAATCGACCAAGATTTCTATTATGTGAGGTTTATTAAATTTAATAAGAATTTGATTCTCCACTAGAAATTTATTCCAACGAAATTTTTGAATCGCCATAAGGGAGTGTGAGATTTGAATAAAATAGTAGGAGCTAATTAGATTAGTGTTAAAAGGTTTTAATTTACAAAAAAAATTAATAAAACTTTTATTTCTCTTGCAACCTCTTACAAAAGTTGTTAGCGTGATATTTAGATTGTGAAAATGAGCAATAACCTCCATTTTAAAAATTCTCGACGATAACAAACTCATTGGACCAAACTTCAAGGACTGATTAAGGAACTTGAGAATTGTTCTCAACTTCGAGAAGCAACATATGTCTTAGAAAGCCCGAACAGGTATGTATTATTATGTTATAGAATTTGAATTAAGTGTTAATTCAAATGATCATTCCTGGATATTGGATTCAGTTGCTACATCTCACATATGTGTTTCATTGTAGGCATTGCAGAATAGTTCTGCATTGTTAAATGATGACATTGTTCTAAAGATGGCAAATGGAGCAAAAGGTACAGCTGAGGCAATAGGGAGTTTCCATTTAGTATTGCCATCTGGGCACATTTTCTACTTGTACAAAACTTTATATTTTGCAAAAGCTACTAGAAATATTATTTTTGTTTCTGTATTATGTAAATATGGTTACAATGTACAATTTAATAGAAATGAATGTTTAATTCATTTTGGAAATGAATTAGTTGGCAAAGCTATTAATACAAATGGTTTGTATGATTTAGAATTGAATGATCATAACATAATAAATACCATTACTAATAAGAGATCTCGAAATAAATTAATCCAAAATTACTTTGGCATCATCGATTAGGTCATATAGGAGATAAAAGGATAATCAGGTTAGAAGTGAATGGACTTTTAAGCCTATTGGGTTCAGAACCCTATCCAACCTGTGAGTCTTGTCTTCAAGGTAAAATGACCTAATTGCTCTTTAAGGGTAAAGGGGAGAGATCCAAAGAATTATTGGAAACCATACATTTAGATGTATGTGGACCATTTATCTAGAAGTGGTTTTCAGTACTTCATTACCTTTATTGACGATTATTTGAGGTACGGGTACGTTTATTTAATGAAATACAAATCTGAATCCTTTGAAAAGTTTAATGAATTCAAGAATGAAATAGAAAATCAAACTGGAAAGAATATTAAGATTCTATGATCAGATCGCGATGGTGAATATTTAAGTACGAAATTTCAAGATTTTCTAAAGAAAATGGTATAATATCCCAATTGAACTCTCCGTATACACCGCAATATAATGGTGTGTTAGAAAAGATGAATCATACATTATTGGATATGGTATGGTAAATGGTGAGTTTTATGGACTTGCCAACATCATTGTGATACGCCTTTCAAACTGCTGCACATTTTCTAAATGGGGCACCATCTAAATCTGTCTAGCAGACACCATATGAATTGTGGTATGGTAAACCTCCCAGTCTCAAATATTTGAAAGTTTAGGGGTGTCCAGCTTATGCTAAGATAGTCCAGACAGATAAATTGGATGTTAGATCTGAAAAGGGTCGGTTTATAAGATATCTTTAAGATAGTTTAGGATATTACTTTTACTTACATTCTTACCAAATAGTTTTGATCAATAGAAACACACATTTTCTTGAGAAAAAATTCTTAAAGGAATGAGGTACGGGAAGAAAAATAATACTCTGGGAAGAGTCCGGGGAGCCTCAAACCGAAAACACTTAGATGGGTAGCCAAATCAATAGTTTTGGTTCACAAATCGTCAAGAGTATCTCGGCCTCCGAATAGGTATGGATTATTTCATGAAGAGATTTATGAATCTTTCATGATCGGAAAAGTCAGTCATGGGGATGATCCTAGAAGCTATGAAGAAGCAATATTAGATATCGATTCTAGAAAATGGCTAGAAGCTATGAATTCTGAAATAGAATTCATGCATGGTATTCAAGTATGGACACTTGTTGATCCTCCAGAAGGAATAGTTCTTATAGGATGTAAATAAGTCTTCAAAAGAAAGATTGGCAAAGATGGAAAGGTAGAGACCTATAAAGCAAGATTGGTTGCGAAAGGTTACACTTAGAAACAAGGATTGGATTATGAGAAAACCTTATCACCAATCGCTATGCTTAAGTCTATTAGAATTATGTTGGCTATTACTGCACATTATGATTATGAGATAATGCAGATGGATGTCAAAACATCGTTTCTCAATAGATTCGCTGAGGAAAATATCTACATGCAGCAACCTATTGGTTTTGTATCCAGTTCTAAAAGACATAAAGTGTGCAAGTTGCATAGGTCTATTTATGGGTTAAAACAAGCTTCGAGAAGTTGGAACATCCGATTTGATGAAACAATCAAATCGTTTGGTTTCATAAAGAATCTGGATGAACCTTGTGTTTATAAATGGACAAAATATTATACAATAATATTTCTCATATTCTATGTAGATGACATACTATTGATGGAATATGGTTGTCCAGAACTTTCTCCATGAAAGACTTAGGAGAAGCGACCTATGTCCTTGGAATTTGTATTTGTAAAGATAGAGCAAAAAGATTAATAGGCTTATCCCAAGCAATGTACATAGAAAAGATGCTAACACGATTCAGCATGCAAGACTCCAAGAGTGGTTTTTTACCCTAAAGTCACAAAATTCATCTTTCGAAGGATATGAGTCCCAAGACTGATTAAGAGCGTGAACGAATACGTGGGATACCCTATGTACTAGGCCTAATTTAGCATATTGGTAAGTCTTGTTAATAGAGTTATAATAGTCCTAATTTAGAGTCTTTGTTATAGTTTTTATTTCTATTTTAGCTATTTTAGTT
>WYDK02000080.1:5102580-5116910 GCA_009867345.2 Toxicodendron radicans
TGAGTACAAATCATCTCATGATGTAAATAACATCATAACTCATGTAATGCAACTAAATGCATATGAATCATCTAACGTCTAGCCGATCAGACTTTTCTTAGCGTCTTAGGCACTTCATATCATATAGTCTCAAATTCGTCTAGACCTCATATCATCTAGAGGCGTGCCTACGTGTTATTTAGCATCTAAAGCATATGTTCATCTTTCCTCAACCGGTATACGAGGATATGCTTACGCGTTTCCATCCTGTCTATATCTATCTATAACATCTTATGGCATGTAAATACATATTTTAGTAAGCTTAATACTTTTTATTCATCTATGGATCAATCCCTTTACATTACATCTTGCTCACCTTCATCATCATAAAAATTTCATTACATCTTCATGCCATTTCATAACATTAAACATGCATTCAAACTCATGACCATGTATATTTTCATCAAAGATCATCTAACTAATGTGAAAACATTAGTACATGGCCTAATTAAAGCAATACATAATCAATTTATACTTATAAGAATTAATTATGTTAAACATTAAACTTAAATCCAGGAGCTCATTTTTCGGGCCCTTTATCACTCATTTCCCAACAGAATTGGTTCTCAAACCAAACATAAAAGTTATAGGATTATGTCTTATATTTTTAATGCTTCAAGAATAGTCTCATTCCAATACATATAACTCAAGTTATAGTCGAAATATTGAAGCAGGTTCGGAATAGCCCTTCAACTCACCAAATCCAAATTTGTCATATTAGAACCATGTCATGATAATTCTATTGACAATTAACAATAACATTTGACTTATGGATCATTTGAACGTCCCCTTAAAGGTCTTTAATATCTTAAATGAAGTGTAAAACATCATTCAAATGGTCATCCATCATTGCCATAACTATGTAGATTAATGCAAACAACACATCAACACTTTTAATGGCAAACATTCAACACCATGTGGCTCCAATACTACAATTTTTTCCACAATCAATATCAACACTTCATTTTATTTAATCAAGCATAATCACTCATTAGACATAAATGGCAATAACTTCACGTGTAATGAATTTCAAACAATAAATAACATTAATGAGTTCAACTACACTTGCCATCAACCAAATCTATGCCTTAAAGCATTAATTTAAGGTTTAATTAAAATTACAAACCCTAGCATAAACCCTAAAGTCATGGGAGGTTCTTCCTTACCTCTTTGAAAAATTCTTCCACCAAATCCTTTGCCTTTATGTTCCTTTACACCTTAATCCTACATATATAACATTATATCTCAACATTTACCTCAAATTTTCAAATCACATCAAAACTATGGTTTTTAATCCTTACCTTAAACCCTTCAATTTGAAGATCCAAGGCTCATGTATTGTTCTTTTGAAAAATTAGGCCAATCTTCTTTGATCTCTAGAGAGACAAAACTTGAATTAGAGAAGTTATGGAGGAATTTGAGAGAAAATGGTGAAAGGTTGAAGAAAATGGAGTATTCTCGTCCCTTGAATGAAATTCCTCTCATTTATAGGAAAATATTTCATTTATTTTCCAAAACTATGCTATTGACCCAATTATTTTAATTGTATAACTCATTAGTCCTTAATTCTTCGTATAAGGGCATTTTGGTCAATTTGTACTAAACATAATCATTACTTTAATTAATGATCATTAATTGCAACCAGCTTAGTCATCCTTGACTTTTGTAATGCTTATCCATAGGCAAAATGACTATTTTGCCCCTAATACCTTTTTATGGATACATGATTCACACCATTCCAAATGAAATGACTATTTTGCCCTTAGTTAGATTTTATGCTTTTTAACATAAAATTAACATGTAAAGGACTATTTTGAGTTGGGAACATACCTTTGACATCTTGGGTATTACAATTAATTAGAAGCCATCTTGGTAACTGCCTTTTTCCATAAATTATGATGATCAACATATATTCACACTGACTTATTCTAATGATTTTGTTTCTAGAAATGCACAGGGAATCTCTGACAAAACTACTGATATTGAAAATCAATAGGACAATTGTAATTTCAATGTTTTAAATCATACAAACACCTCACAAAAGAATACAAGTGAACCAACAAGAGACATAGCCATTGCAGAAAACAAAGATGACACCAGACAGGTGTCAAGAAATTTAGCAAAGTTCACAGAAAGATTAAGGTGAACAGACAGGAGACAAAAATGTTTCAAACTAGGAAGGAAACATGAAAGTAGTTTCAACCTCTACCAACTATCCAACAATACAATTGGAAGTCCAATTACTTATAATATCATCTCAGGCTGCTAAATCAACAAATCATCATCCAATGCTTACCAGGTCAAAAGCAGGTAATCTCTAATCTGCTTTTCATTTTTCTGTTGAGTGTCCTAAATAACCAAACTCTGTAGAAATAGCTTTGCAACAGAAAGAATGGAAAGATGTCATGCAATTGGAGTTTGATGCTTTGATTAAGAATGATACCTGGCAGTTGGTTCCTTACCAGTCAGATATGACAGTAGTGGATAAGAAATGGGTGTTCAAGGTAAAATATAATGTTGATGGTAACTTATAGAGGTACAAAGCACAATTGGTAGACAGGGGATTCCAACAAATTGCTGGTTTGAATTATTTCAAAACTTTTTCTCCTATTCTTAAAGCTTGCACCATTCGAATAATGTTTTCTCTTACTATATTTTTTGGTTGGCCTATTCACCAGGTAGATATTAATAATGTCTTTCTCAATGGAGATTTGGTAGAAACAGTAGATATGACACAACCAACTGGTTTTGTGGATCAGAATAACCTTCTTCATGTCTGCAAATTGAAAAATGCACTCTATGGGCTTAAACAAGCACCTCGGGCTTGGTTTGACAAACTTAGAGAAGCCCTATTAAATTAGGGTTTTCAACATTCATTATCTGACCAAAGTTTGTTTTTCTACAAAAAAGGAGAAGATGTGGTGTACTTGTTAGTTTATGTTAATATGGTATTCTCATCACATGGAGTAATGGTAAAGTTCTACAGCACGTCATGAAAATTTTAAATGCCAAATTTGCATTAGAAGACATGGGGCAAGTTTGTTATTTTCTTGGCATAGAGGTGACAAGGAATGAATCTAGAATATCATTACATCAGCCCAGGTACGCACAAGAAGTGTTGAAGAAAGCAAATATGTTTGAAGTTAATCCAGGTAATACTCCAATGGCCGTGGGTTCAAAACATCTTAAGGAAGATAGTGAACCTTTTGAGAATCCACCTAAGCATAATAGGAGCTCTACAATACCTTGCACTCACAAGACCTGATTTATCTTTTCCAATAAACAAGTTAAGTCAGTTTTTGCAGAGCCCTACTCAAAATCACTGGCAAGCATGCAAAAGGGTGGTTCAATATGTGAAAGGTACTCACACTTATGGTATCTATTTCAAAAAACATAATAGACTAAGTCTGGAGTGTTTTACTGATGCTGATTGGGCAAGCCGTCCAAATGATAGAAAATCCACAATTGGTTATTGTGTCTTTTTTGCAGGGAATCTTATACAATAGTGTTCTAAGAAGCAAAAGGTGACTGTCTTGTCTTCAACTGAAACAGACTATATCCTTAGCATAGGGAGCTACTGAAATTGCACGAATAAGACTGTCGCAATTCAAATCAAGTACATATGCATTGTATCTTTCAAGCTTCAGCAGACTAATAAAACGTTGTCGTTCATGTTATGTGAATTAATGAAACAAAACGTTGTCGTTCCTTCTTATGAAAACTAACGGACATGGAACTTCGAACACCGTTAACTCATTTTATTCTTCTTTCTTTTTGACACCGTAAGCTTCTGTTATCTTCAACACCAACTAGGCAAACACATCTTTATTTTTTTATACTTAATTTGACTATAAATAACATAGTGATTCATAGGAACCTATTAATATGCATAAAAAAAAAATATTATTTAAAGCAATTAGCCTGTCTCTGTCTAGCTACCAAAAACGACTTTAACTTTGTGATTTGTTTAATTTTTTTTCATGATGTAATACTCCAAATTTAGAAAACGTAAGCATTAAATTTTGAAGTTTTTTAAATAGTAAAATTAATTAAAATTTCTTACTTCTAATTAAGCCCATGTGATTTAACAGCTAGCTGAACTACTTTTGTATTTATATTGTACACAAATTTATAAAAATACATAAATGAAGCATATAATATTTAGAAGGTAGAACTATAAAATCTTTAATTGAGATATGTATACAGTACAACATGACATTATCTATTTAAAAATTGTACAGATATTTCAAAGCTGTATAATTTTCTAGATTAAAATAAAAGATTGTATGTTATAATTAATAATATTAATTAACAAAGATATCAAGAGAAAGTTAGATAGCCAAGCCAGCCCTACAAATAATGACTTTTACAAGTAATTAATAAATTTAGGGTTTCTTCTATAGTCTTTTAATATCTCTGAAATAGCTATAAGGTATTATTGAACACATTCCTACCAATTCTTTTTTAAGGAGGGATTTGAGTACAATTTGAGAAAAAAATAAATCTATTTTGTGAATAGGTTAACCTCACAGTAAAAAATTGTATGTGAGAGTTTAGTACAATATAATATAGCTGTTATTTAATACAATTTTGAGATCATTTTTTAATATTTTTACTGGATTGATGACGTCTTATGGATATAGACAAATTTAAATCGAACCAAGTAAATTATAGCATTGTGTGCAATAGTTTTCTTTTATTATTATTATTATTTTTTTTGTTAATTTCATTGATCCAATTTAGGGTAGTTTTACTTCTAACTCTAATTAACAAAATCTTGAAAGAGGAGGAAAAAATATTGACCATTTAAAAAGCTGATTAAAAAAGGTGGTCAAGTGGGAAATTATAAACTGATTAATAGGTAATATGTGTTGGCATCTTATGTTACACTAGTTTAATTTTTTGACAAAATGGGAGGAAATGTGGTGAAGCATGTATGAGAAGAGAAACAAATGCTTTTGTTATTCAAGAAGGAAGGGAGAACAAAGTGGCATTTCAACGTGCTTAAGTATCAGATCATGTAATCTTTCATCCATGGAAAAATTAATACACATGATTGAGTTAGGGTTTTTGGCAATGCATGTATATTTGGTAGCTAGCAGAAGCAGACAACACAAAGCGAACTTTCGTGAAGTTAAAAGAGAAAACATAGAATAATATTTAGGCATCTCGATTGACCAAGAGGAACAAAACCACATGATCCACATGCATTTTAAATATTCATACTCATCCTTTATATATTTACAAGATAACATTGAGAACATCAATTCCTTTACACCCTCCATTTTTATTAATTTATTATCATTTCTCCCTCTTTCAACTCTCACCACCTTCACCACCACTTCAATGGCGGCCTTTTTTCCCTCCAACATTCCTCTTCAACACCAGTCACACCACATTCTCCGCCCGGAAAAATGTTTTCTTACACCACTTTCATCTCACAAATCTCAGTCCAGTCCCTCCAATTCCATAAACTTTGCAAAAAAAAAACCTTTCGTGTCTCGAGTCATGTCGGAGACTAACGAGTCTTTGATCGCCGCCATCACCGAACTTGGAAAGAGAAGACAAACGAAAGACGAACAAACAATTGAAGAAAACTCTGGAAACGACAACGAAGAGAGAAAACTGGCTGAAGTATGGCGAGAAATCCACGGTCAAGACGACTGGGTGAGCATGCTCGATCCGATGGACCCCATTCTAAGATCCGAACTCATCCGGTACGGCGAGATGGCTCAAGCTTGCTACGACGGTTTCGATTTCGATCCTTTTTCGAAGTACTGTGGAAGCTGTAGATTCATGCATCGTAATTTCTTCTCCTCTCTGGGCATGGAACATCACGGCTACGATGTGTCTCGTTATCTCTACGCGACCTCCAACTTAAACCTCCCGAATTTCTTCAAAAAATCTCGGTGGCCGAAAGTCTGGAGCAAGAACGCCAACTGGATAGGATACGTCGCCGTTTCAAACGACGAAACTACCAAGAGTTTAGGCCGCCGTGACATCACCATTGCATGGAGGGGCACGGTGACTCGCCTCGAGTGGATTGCCGATTTAATGGATTTCCTCAAGCCCATTTCCAACAACAAAATCCCGTGTCCGGATCATACCGTGAAAGTTGAATCCGGGTTCTTGGATCTCTATACCGATAAAGATGTCAACTGCCGGTTCTGTAAATTCTCCGCTAGGGAACAAATCATAACCGCAGTTAAGAAATTATTAGAAATGTACTCCGACGAAGAAATTAGTATTACGATTACAGGCCACAGTCTTGGGAGCGCTTTGGCGTTATTAAGTGCTTATGATATAGCTGAAGCTGGTTTGAATGTGAGGGAAGACAGTCGGGCGGTGCCGGTTTCGGTGTTTTCATTCTCGGGGCCGCGGGTGGGGAATGTGAGGTTCAAGGAGAGGATGGAGACGCTGGGGGTAAAGGTGTTGAGAGTGGTAAATGTGAATGATATAGTGCCGAAATCTCCCGGGTTTTTCTTGAACGAGAATGTGTGGCCGGTGTTGATGAAGATGGCGGCGGGATCGCCGTGGAGTTACTCGCATGTGGGAGTTGAATTGGCGTTGGATCATAAAAACTCTCCGTTCTTGAAACAGACTAATGATCCCGTTTGTGCCCATGATTTGGAGGCTCTCCTGCATTTGCTTGACGGGTTAGTATTCACCATTTTCACTGTTGGCTATGAGGCAAGGCACCTTACATTCACACTTTGATAATTGAATTTCATTTTTTATTTTCACCAATTCAAATGCATCAGTTTATATTGAAAAGCAGATCAGCATGTGGGATGCATAAGGAATTATACAGATGGGTTCTGATAAATAAATCAAACTAATCACTAGTAAGAGAGTCTTTGTAGAGCTTATAAGCGAGAGGAGTGTTTGTGTGAGTTTAATCAAATACGAAATTACTTAAATTTCAAATATTTATATATTTATAAACTCAAATTACTTTATAAATATTAATTGTTTATAAGTTTGAAAAAATAAAAAGTCCTAAATTAAGAAAGTATAAAAATTCTTTTAAAATGTAGTGAACACTTTCTTTAGATGATACCGTTAAAAGATTGGTTGATGATGCTATGGCATTATTAGTTTGTACAGGATGTTGGGATGGTTAGCTGGAAAGTCATTTAATAATTTGAAACTATATCGTGTCCCCATGACATGACCAATTGCTTCACTTTTAAGTTTTAATAATACTAAATAATTGCACCAGTTCCCATTCACTTCTACTTACATGCAGCTTATGTCTCCAGCAATTCACAACTGTTTGATTTTCAGTTTTCGTAATCCAAACAGTTAATAAATTAGTTATGAAACCAACGAACCAACCAATAGCTGAATCAGTAAAGCTAGTAAATTTGTCTAATTCATTGTACGTAGGCTGCGTCTTTCAAGTGCTGAAACTGTGGATGATGAGTATTAATTGTTTGCTAATTCGCTGCAGATACCATGGAAAAGGACATAGATTTGTGCTGGCAACTGGGAGAGATCCGGCGCTGGTGAACAAGGCGACTGATTTTTTGAAAGATCATTACTTGGTTCCACCGTGCTGGAGGCAAGACGAGAACAAGGGAATGGTGAGGAACCACGATGGGCGTTGGATGCAGCCAGAAAGGCCTAAATTATTTGACGATCACCCTCCGGATATGCACCACACCTTAGAAAATTAGGCCTTGGCGCTTCTTATAACTGATGAGACTTATGACCATATTTAATTCAAAACTTAATACATTTTGAGTTCTAAGATTGAATATTACCAAAATAATTACTGTAAAAACATCGTATATGTAAATTAATTGCAGTGTTTGCTAGGCTCTCTCCTCTCATTGAACTTACAAATTATAACCCACTTGCCCAACTATTTTCCTTTCAATGTGAGATTCCTAACATTTCCCTTCGTTTCAAGACCCAACGTCCACGTTGGCCCACTCTGAATCGCTTCATTTTGGATGGCCTACTCTCCAAGGTTGCCCTTCCCAAGTAGTCATTTCCACGTTGACCCACTATGGACGGCTTCACTCTGGGTGGTGCCCTACTCTCTTAGATAGCTCTTTCCTAGGTCACCCCCTCCGAACGGCGGCTTCACTCTGGGTGACCTACTCTCTTAGGTTGCCTCCTCCCAAGTAACCCTTTCTCAAGTCACCCATTCCGGAATGTGGGCTCGAGCGAGGTTTGGCTCTGATACCATTTGATGCGAACCCACTTTAATGTCTCACATAATTGGGTTGGACAATGGATCTTATTGGGCTTGGATATAACTCTCTTTGGAAAACCGATTTACCAAAAAAAGGTATCTAAACCCTTATAACCCACTTGCCCAACCAATGTTATGGTCTTAAAGTTTTAATTATGAGTGTCTCTTGTAAGTTGGTCTTATCTGTAGGTAGTAGTTGCTAAAGACCAGTTCTTATTTATCATGTAGTCCTAGTCCTAAGGGAAGTCCTAAGGCACTTCAAAAGATAATGGCTTATTTTTAGGAATAGTAGTTTGTTTGCTGTCTATTTATTAGTGGTTTGAGTCAAGTTGAAAGTCAAGTTTTGAAATAAAAAATCATTATCTTCTTCCTTCTTCTACGAAATCTCTTTTCCATTTTCTCTTTCACTTTTCTTTTCTATCATTACTCTTTGACCTCTTAAATATCTCTTATACAATTGTTTTCTAAATTCCTCTCTACAATTTTCTACTGTCAAAATAGGGAAAAACAAACAAAAATCGAGGGAGCTTACCCAATTGGCTAGTGGGAGCATTCTTGGAAACTTTGAGAGCCACCAATGGTTAACTCGGTTACAGTGACATAACAAATTGCTATCAAAGCCATGCAAGGAGCTGCCTATATGCATATTTACAAATGAATTTGTTTCAACTTTGTGTACGCATAGAGGCAACCATACAACTGCCTATATGCATGTGTAATCTGAATTTTACAAACACCCAAATCTCTACATTGACATATTCATATTTAATGACTGCCTATAAGTGATGTATGCTAATTCTAGTGTTTGACTTTAACACATACTGAATAATTGCACTAGAAACATCAAGGAAGAGAAAACATGGAGGTATACATTCAAATTGAAATGAAAATTGTTTCCTACATGTTACCCATATATGTAAGTCGTCTATACATGTGAATAAATCAAAGAAATGCATTGACATTGGGTGGTTAAGTCAACTGAAATTATGTTATGATAAGAAGTGAGTCATTTAAAGCTAAACATGCGTCAACGTTGCCAATTCAAGTTAAACAAGGAGAAAAGATCAGTCCAAACACAAACACAGCAGAATTATCAATAATAGTGTAGAATTTTCTAAAAATTTCCATAATTTTCGATGCATGTGTATACAAACTCATCCTACCACAAACAAACCTCATTTATTCCACAGTAAAGGATCTTATCGTTGGCAAAATTATGCAGCCATAAATTAAAATTTAAACACTTGTGTTAGATACCCACTCCAGTATGTAAAACAAATAGCAAAATAGTGGCAACCAAACCAAATAGAAAACCCAGAAAACAACAATGGACACAACACAAACCCAGAAAACAACCAGTATGTATTAATATTAAGCAAGTCTACACCAAAGTTAAGAACAATGACACATATAAAAGAGCAGTTTTATCCTATTCAGACTCTCTTCATAACAGAATTCCTCAATCAACCACACTCTTATTGCCACTTGTCCTACATAATTCTTCCTTAACAATCACATGTCTAGTAACCCTTTCGCCTAACTACTAATAATCCTCTACTACCCATTCCTACACTTTCTACTATAAACCAGCACATAAGGTGTTTCATCAACTTGCCATGAGGCCACGCTTCACATCTCAACTGCCTATACTGTTCAGCAACAATTAGAAAATTTTAGGCTCAATCTCTTTTAACTCTTTTAAAATTATTTCTTAATATGTCATCTTGTATATCATAATCATAATTATAAGAAGCTACCCAGTTACCACTCACTAGCAGTGAGCAAATTCTATTTGTCAACAACACTACCTTTTTGGCCACTTCACTTCACTCATTTCTCTCTTTCTCTCTCTCTATTTGAGGAGCCTTTGATTTCTTGGTCTCTAAATTTGTAAATCTCAATCCAAAATGTTGAGTAAATATTAATCATCAAATATCTAAATATACACATGGAATGACTAAAATATGAAAAATAAAACATTAAAATGCAGCATAAAAACATACACATTAAAAATAATTAAAAGGAATATATATATAATAATCAAATCTCACTCTCAAACCCTAAACACCTAATATGTGTTACCACTGACCAAAAACCCTAATCACCTAATATGACTTACCACCAAAAATATCCTCACTCACTCACTCACCTAAACACCTAACATAAAACGACTCTAGCTCACTCTCAGACATGTTTTATGTATGTGTCTTTACAAGATAATTAGGGAAAGAGGTATTTTTTCCACTTATTTTTTCTGGTACGACCAAAGTCAGTTCATGCATGTCAAAACACACTTAAACTACAAGGAAGACTTTCCATTACGAAACTTTTCAACTCATCTTTCACAGAACCCAAACCCTCAACCCTCTTCATAACGAATCCATTGACTATTATTGTAAAAATGAAATCTATAGAGACATTACAGTTACCTGGTGGTGATTGATGTCAATTCACGCACTACTATGACGAATGTGGGATTACGGGGAGCTCCCTAACTCCTCAATGTCGATTTTTCTTTACGGTTTGCCTTAAGAGAACGACGATTTTGGTTAAGGGCACCTTGGGTTTAGGTAGATTTTAGTTTAGAGAGGCTTGGGAGAGTAAAAAATGGCCGGATTTGTTTTTTCAAGAGAGAGGGAAAATTTTTAGCAAAACACAAATGGGGGGAAATGAGGAAATCGCGAAGGCCCCCTTTTATATAATTTTTTTATTTTATCCGTGACAGTTCAAAACTATCAAGAATCTTGACAGTTCAATAACTATCAAGAACCTTGACAAATCAATAATTGTCAAGAATAAGTCATAGATTACATTTCTTGACTGTTTTCAATAACTGTTAAGAATTTGTATCATAAAAGTCTGTCAAGGAAGCCTGTTTTTCTAGTAGTGAATCTTCACTTTCATGAGACAGTTTAGGAATCGGGTATGGGTGTTACTGTTGAAAAAGACTTGCTCGATTAGGGATTGAAGACGTAAAATATTTTTATATGAGTTTAATCGCATCCGGTCGGGTGCGATTAGGTCGAAATCTCATTGACAGACGTGATTTGGTCAGATGGAGAGATGAGGAAGATAAAGACGAGAGGAGAAGGGGAAGATGAAGAAGATGAAGATGAAGATGGGAGGAAGGTTATTTTTTGTTGGGTGGTGATAGCACCTAATCTTTAATCCCCTTACTCCAGCAATTCACAGTAATACCAACCAAACAATTAATCCACGAACACCAAACAACTTCTATTAAATGGAAATCAGTCTCTTACAATGGTGAAAATCGGAATACACCTTAGGGAAAGCAAACTATTGACAAATGAAACAAGCACAAATGATATAAGCAAAATGGTAAATGGATAGGAAATTGATTATAACAGCTGAGCTTCGAGGTCAGTCACCTCCAAATACTTTTCTCTATTTTTTCCAGAACCCATTGTCCTTGTCCTTTGATACCCTTTATTCCTCTCGCATCTACCCTCATAATAGAATCCTTTGTTGTCTCATTCATTTGCTGCCATCTGTCCTCGTACAATCACGTTATAGTCATGCGCACCACACTTACGATCCTCCACTTTTCCTCCTACGTACTGTAGACCAATACGCCAGGATCTCTATCAATATCCTCCCCTAGAAGACCCACATTTCCTCAAGGTGGAAGGACGAAAATTGAGCATTGATGGTGTGGTAATCTTCCCATGTATTTTCATAAGCTGGTAGATTCCACTAAATAAGAACCTCCTATTGGCCATTGAGCAACCTTCGTTTCTAGAGTACTTTCTCTGGTTCCACAGCTAACTCAAAATCTCCAGTAAGTGCATCCAGAAGTGGTTGACTGATTGGTATTGGAAGAACTGCTTTCTTTAATTGAGATACATGAAAAAAGGTCATGTCTGCGGGTTGTGTGAGGCAGTTCCAATTGGTAAGCCACTACTCCAACTCAGTTTTTGATCACAAATGGTCCACAAAACCTTGGACTGAGTTTTTCATTGAAACGTTAGACCAGCAAGCACAATCTATAAGGTTGTAGCTTTAGGTACACTAAGTCTCCCACCTCATATTGAACTTCTCGGCAGTCAGCATTTGCATAGATCTTCATTCTGTTATGAACCTTTTATCCTTCAATTGTTCAAGAATGTGGTTGCAGTCTTGTAACTGAATATTGACTTCATCTACCTTCAACAAATGGTCATTGTACTTTAGTATGGTAGGAGGATCTCGACCATATAAAGCTTTGAAAGGGCACATACCAGCTGAAGAATTAAAAGTAGTGTTGAACCAAAACTCGGTCCATGACACCTATTTTGGCCACTGTCGAGGTTGCCCATTGATGAAACACCAGAGATATATCTCCAAACAACAGTTAACGACCTCCGTTTGTGGATGGTAAGCTAAGCTCATGTGCAATTGAGTGTCGGATTGTCGAAAACGTTCCCCCCAAAAATGGCTCATAAAGACCCTATCATGATCCGAAACAATTGTTCTTGGGAACTCATGTAGCCGAGCTATATCTTTGATAATCAGGGTAGCAACTTCTTTAGCGGTGTATGGGTGCTTCAATGTGAGGAAATGGCTGTATTTGAAGAGACGATCAACAACTACCAAGATTGTATCCACTCCGTAAGCTTTTGTCAACCCTACAATGAAGTCTATAGATACATCCTCCTACACTTGATTGGGAATTGGCAATGGTTGAATTAATCCCGTTGGGCTCAAAGTGTCATATATATGCTATTGATACACTGTGCAAGATTCAACAAAATTCTTAATTTCTGCCTTCATGCCTTCCCAATACAACACATTAGCAATCCGTTTATAGGTACAGAAGAACCCCGAGTGACCTCCCATGGGAGAAGAGTGAAACTCATGCAAGATTTTGTGAATATGAGGGCCAGTTTTTGGGACCACTAATCTGTCTTGATATAGTAGATGGTGCCCTACCAGTTTGAAAGGAGAATGGTTGTTGGGGTCAATTAACAATTGTTGAATGATGTGGTGAAGTTTGTCATCGCGTTGAATAGCCTCTTGTAACTCTTTCAGTCCCTCAGAACATCTAATGGACAGGGCAATAAAGTGAGGTTTTACTGGTACTCTAGAAATGGCAACTGCTGCTTTATTTTCCAAGCCTGGCCAATATATATTTCAAAATCCAACCCAAGTAACTTGATAACCCATTTTTATTGACTTTCACTCAATAACTTCTGGTCGGTCAAAAAGTGGAGGCTTCGCTGATTAGTTCTAATGATAAAGTGTCGCCCTAAACGATAATGACGCCATTTTTGGACAACTTTAGCTGGGATTGTAAGGATAACCCTCTACTTAGAAATGCGATCGGTCTGCCCTCTTGCATTATAACTACTCCTAACCCACTGCCTGATGCATCAGTTTCAATGACGAACTCCTTGGAAAAATTGGGCATAGCTAACACAGACATTTTGGTCATAACCTATTTTAATTCTTCAAAAGCACATGTAACAGCCTCATTCCATTCAAATGCATCTTTTTTAAGTAAATTAGTAAGTGGTAGAGCAATCTTACCATAGCTCTTGACAAATCGACTATAATAGCTGGTTAACCCAAGGAATCCCCGTAAAGCTCTCACATCTTTCTGTAACGGCCATTTAAGGATGCTCTCAACCTTTGAAGGATCAACAGACACGCCATCCATTGAAATTATATGCCCTAAACACTCCAATCTTCGCTACCCGAATGAACATTTCTTTCTATTCACTACCAGCTTATTTTGTCTCAAAACTATAAGAGCTATATTGCCAGATGTTGTGCACGTTCCTCCATCTCCTTACTGTAAACTAAGATGACAATAAAAAAAACCAGTATAAACTTTTGCAAATATGGTCTAAAAATTTCGTTCATCAGCGCCTAAAAGGTGGATGGCGCGTTGGTGAATCCGAAGGGCATGACCAAAAATTCATAATGCCCTTCGTGAGTGCGAAAAGTCGTCTTGTGAGTGTCCCCTGGCTAAAATCTTATCTAATGGTACCCGGATTTTGTAATACCCGAGCCAAGATACATAAAATTATGCGTTTTATATTCCCATACACTTAGAATAATCCATTTGAGAAGTCCTTAAAAGAAATTG